>JAWPHD010015391.1:0-55608 GCA_037043455.1 Cyrtodaria siliqua | reverse complement strand
ACAACAATGTGGAGTGGGGTTGGGGGGCACAACATAACTATGTGTAAGAACTGACCAAAAATACACAGAAATATGTAAAAATAAATAAATCGAGAGATTTGAGTGGGGTGCGTGGGTGGGGGGTGGGGGGAGAGGTGGGTGTTGATGGTGGGGGGAGTGGAGGTGTGAGGGCAACATATATGTGTAAGAAGCTATGTAAGAATTCACCAAAACAACACAACACAAAAGTATGTAAAAAAATAATTAAAAAATCCAGTTTTGATTGGGGATGGGGGAGAGGCAGGGGGTGGGGAGGGCAATATATTTGTGTAAGAAGCTATGTAAGAATTGACCAAAACAACTGGGGGGGGGGGGGGTTGAGGGAGGGGGGCAGGGGGGTGTAGTGTGTGAGAGGGGAGTGGAGGGGGCAACATATATGTGTAAGAAGCTATGTGTAAGAAATTACCAAAACAACACAGATATACGTAAAAAACAATAAACATTAATAAAAATATTCCAGTTTCGAGCGTGGGGGTGGGGTGAAGGAGGAGTGGGGCAACATAGGTATGTAAATTTAGCAACATATATGTGTAAAGTTTGACTAAAACAACACACAAATATGAGAAGAAAAAAATAGTTTCAAGTCGGGTGGTGGGGGAGGCGGGTGTGAGAGGCGGGTGTGGGAGGAGGGGAGGAGGGAGCCCATGTCCCAATATGGGTGAAGTATGAATAAGATGCATAATGCTATAAGAAATCCCAAACCAAAATTATAGATAATGCAAAACCTAGATCTGCCTTTATATCACATTTTATGGGCCATCACAATTTGGGTTTCATGGGAGCCCAAAATTTGCAGAAGACAAAATTACTTATCCAACCCTTTACAACATACTATAAGGAAACCAATTCCAAAATTTAGTTCAGCTAGGACAAGAAATGTAAGAGATATAGACCTGTAAACACAGCTTACACGCAAAATTTGATGTGAAACTGACACATTTTAAGGGGCTATCAGAATTTGGGTTCCATGGGAGCCCAGGGGTTACAGGAACCAAAATTACTTAAGCAGCCCTTAAGATAATGCTATAAGGAAGCTAATGGCCAAATTTGGTTGTGCTAGGGTAAGAATTGTAAGAGATATAGACTTGTAAACACAGCTTACACGCAAAATTTGAAATGAAATGGGACACATTTAATGGGCTATCATAATTTGGGTTCCATGGGAGCCCATGGTTACAAGAACCAAAACTGCAGCCCTTAAGATAAAGCTATAAGGAAGCTAATGGCCAAATAAGAAATGTAAGAGATATAGACTTACACGCAAACCTTGATGTGGGACTTATTCTTCGAATAGTCGAGCTAACAAAGCAAAATATAGAATATTTCCATAAATGAACCCTGGTATTAATAATCTGATCTACATGGTTTTCAAACTTGCCTGGGCTTGCATTAATATCAACAATCTGGCCAAGTTTGGTAAAGATTGGATGAGAGATTAAGTAGCTTGAGTACTAAAGACAAGAATATAGCATATATAACTAAATCAAGGATCATAAATCTGGTGTTTCTAATCCGATTAGCTGGTTTTCGATATCTTCAATTTAACTATCTAGCAGAGTTTGGTAAAGATCGGATGGAAAGTTAAGGCCTTTTTGTCTTGTCGAGGAAAAGTTAACTGACAAACGACGGATAAAGCGCCAACCCATAAGCTCACCTGGCCTTTGGCAGTCGAATAAAAAACAACTTGTCTAAAACAAGTGCGAAACAAGTAATATATGCAAGACAGGAAGGTAGGAAGGTAACAGACGTACAGAGTAGGTATTAAATTCTTACCTTGGTTTGTCAAATATCTGTTGAATGTCTCCTTAAACCCATATCTCTTGTTGGTATACATATCTTTCAAAGAAGGCATCTGTTAACAATGAAGCAAATAATCTAGACAAGCAAACAAATTAGAGACAAGCAAACAAATCAGAAAATGTGTAATGTCCTCAAATTATTTTTCTTACTGTTTTTTTTTTTAAAAAGTATATAAACATATCTGCACCACACCACACCCACCATCACCAAGGTTCCATACCTTATTTTCATAAAGGTTGCCTTCATAATAATGATATAGGTATATACATGCCTATATCATTATTATGAAATGGACAGCACTTTTAATGGTCATTCCCAACATCTCGTTCACTTCTTGGAAGCGTTACTCAAATGTAGTTACAAGGGCCCCATATTGGTTACGTCGTCCTAGTATGACGTGCCTTAGATTCCCAAAGTTATCATTAAAGATTTGCAATGTCATTTAGTCAATTGCCCTATCTAATGTTTATTTACATTAAAGCAGTGATAAAACCTTCATCTGTATTGTAAATAACAAACATGCAATGCAAATTATACACTAAAACGTGTAGCTAATAGACATAGTGTTTATATAGCAACAGTGGGGCAATGGTGCACTATAATTGTCTGTTCCGTTCAAGATTTTGAACATACCGATCTGTTGATATAGACACAAGGCAAGATCCACAGCTTGGTCCTGCCCATAAAGATACAAACAGAACAATACCTCCCACATGGGTGTGTAGACATCACTGACCACGTAGGTATCAACATCTTCCTCCCGGAATGGGTAGTAGTTCTTGGGGCAAAATCTGCAACATATGTCATGATATATAGTTCCAATCTGTCAACATATGTCATGATATATAGTTCCAATCTGTCAACATATGTCATGATATATAGTTCCAATCTGCAACATATGTCATGATATATAGTTCCAATCTGTCAACATATGTCATGATACATAGTTCCAATCTGTCAACATATGTCATGATATATAGTTCCAATCTGCAACATATGTCATGATATATAGTTCCAATCTGTCAACATATGTCATGATATATAGTTCCAATCGGTCAACATATGTCATGATATATAGTTCCAATCTGTCAACATATGTCATGATACATAGTTCCAATCTGTCAACATGTCATGATATATAGTTCCAATCTGTCAACATATGTCATGATACATAGTTCCAATCTGTCAACATATGTTATGATATATAGTTCCAATCTGTCAACATATGTCATGATATATAGTTCCAATCTGTCAACATATGTCATGATATATAGTTCCAATCAGTCAACATATGTCATGATACATAGTTCCAATCTGTCAACATATGTCATGATATATAGTTCCAATCTGCAACATATGTCATGATACATAGTTCCAATCTGTCAACATATGTCATGATACATAGTTCCAATCTGTCAACATATGTCATGATACATAGTTCCAATCTGTCAACATATGTCATGATATATAGTTCCAATCAAACAAACTTATTTCCACTATGATTTAGATGGTAATATTAACTAGAACTTTCCACTATGATTTAGATGGTAATATTAACTAGAACTTTCCACTACGATTTAGATGGTAATATTAACTAGAACTTTCCACTACAATTTAGATGGTATTATTAACTAGAACTTTCCACTACTATTTAGATGGTAATATTAACTAGAACTTTCCACTACGATTTAGATGGTAATATTGACTAGAACTTTCCACTACGATTTAGATGGTAATATTAACTAGAACTTTCCACTACGATTTAGATGGTAATATTGACTAGAACTTTCCACTACAATTTAGATGGTAATATTAACTAGAACTTTCCACTACGATTTAGATGGTAATATTAACTAGAACTATCACCGAAGGTGATGAATACCCCTGCTTTTTTTTATTCTAAGTTGATACTAAGTTAAACAAAGGACCATAATTGTGTAATAAATTAGGCAGTCAACAATGGGTGATGTATAGGGACATTAGGTCATCTATTGTTATGAATATATGAAGTTTGGGAACAACCCATTCAAAACTGTTTGAGAAATGCTAGTTATAAAAATGTGTTACGTGAAGCGACTGAACAAAAATGTGTTAAGAGACGGGACGTACGGACAGCGTGACTCCTGTATAGCCCCCACTTCACTTAGTGAAAGCGGGGGTATAATTATGGTCATAGGGTCATAAAGTTTTAAACTAGAAGGGTGTGCCATGGAACACTTGTGTCACCTGCCGTGTGCTTATTTAAAGTTATGAGCTAGGTCAGGCTGCAGGTTAAAGTTTTATGAAACGGGACATAACTCTACTGAAATGGAAAAGTTACAGGACATGTGTAACGACATTCCTTCATGTAAGATGAGGATGTGTGTGAAGTTTCCTGAACATAGGTCAAATACTTTTCAAGTGATGGCCAAGGTCAGATTGCATGGTAAAGTGTGACTGACGGACGGCTGACAAAGTGATCTCTAAGTGTCTGCCATGCTATGCAGGCGACACAACAAACAGAGGGGTCAGTGCAAAACTATTGTAACTACATATGAATAAAGAAGGAGATACAATAGTTTTGCATTGAACCCTCGAAGTGTTGGACATGGTTTATATGGTCATAGATACATGGTCATACATTGGTTAGACCACAACAAAGTCTTAGAAAAGTGTTGGGCAGGGTTTATATGATCATACATACATACATGGTCATACATTGGTTAGACCACAACAAAGTCTTAGACAAGTATTGGGCAGGGTATAGATGGTCATACATACATGGTCATACATTGGTTAGACCACAACAAAGTCTTAGACAAGTGTTGGGCAGGGTATAGATGGTCATACGTACATACAATGTCATGGTCATACATTGGTTAGACCACAACAAAGTCTTAGATAAGTGTTGGGCAGTAATAGATGGTCATACATACATGGTCATACATTGGTTAGACCACAACAAAGTCTTAGACAAGTATTGGGCAGGGTATAGATGGTCATACATACATGGTCAAAGTGATACATTGGTTAGACCACAACAAAGTCTTAGACAAGTGTTGGGCAAGGCTTAGATGGTCATACATACATGGTCATACATTGTTTAGATCACAACGAAGTCTTAGACAAGTGTTGGGCAGGGTATAGATGGTCATACGTACATACATTGGTTAGACCACAACGAAGTCGTACCTGAATAGGGCTTCATCGTGGACAATGTAAACTCTTAGAGGGTCTAAAGATGTCAAGATGGTGTACACCCCAATATCAAACTTCCTGAAATGGTGAAACAGAATACATTTTAGCAGAGCAAATTTAGTAATACACATATAGATTGTACATTATTAGTCTGTCAACGAGGAAATAAAGTTTATAAACGTAGTAAAACCTGTCCCAGTGGTTACCTGTATTGAAAGACCACCCCTAATTGGGAAACTACTGTATCTTCTTCTTTATTTATATATATACTGAAAGGAAAAATAAATGCGACACGGGAATTTCCGCTATACATTGTATGTACAATATGCTGCTGTTAATCGAATGGTACATGGCTACGTATTAAAGATCTTTCCTTTTGGAAAAAAGACTAAAACAACACGTAACACAGCAAATAGTATTCCTTCAAAGTTGCATTATTGACAGAGTACGCATTTGGCTCAAGCATGTGAGCAAACTTAGGATGAAAAATTCTGCAAACCCTTTACATTTAATACAGTACTGAACTGGCTCAATTTTTCAAAGAAGAACTTCAACATTTATGAATTTCTTGTAACGTGTACTGTGATTAAAACCTCTACATCATCACAGCTGAATCATGGGATTTCCTTGGAATATATATGGAATTAAGTGTGCAGTATATACAATATATAGCGGAAATTACTGTGTCGCGTTTCTTTTTTCCTTTCAGTATAGTTAAAATAATTTCATGTTCACTCGACTAAGAGACCATCTGTGTTAATAGCTACTTTTGCTTCTCCCTTTGGTGGTCGCTTAATACAGGATTTGACTGTACCATCTGAAGAGGACTAGATATATGTAACATAATAGTTATGTATCTATTGTGATTAATTGTAGGGCATTACATAGCTTTAAGTGAAGTTTTCTAAATTCTCATAAAAAGAAAAGTCATAAAATGTTAACACTGAAAGATTTTTTAACTAACACTGAAAGACATTTACTATCCATCTATTTATAAACTTGCTGTGTTGAAGGAATTTTCAACTATTGCTGAAAGATTGACTGAAGATTTATTTATAGGCTTGCTGTGTTGAAAGATTTGTTAACTAACGCTGAAAGATTAACTCCTAATCTAATTATAGAGATGCTGTGTTTAATGAGATTTAACTACTGGCTAGCTATAAGATTGATAATCAATCTATTTATAAACTTGCTGTGTTCAACGATTTTTTTAACTAATGCTGAAAATTAACTAACAACCTAATTATAGACTTGCTGTGCTGAATGATTTTTAAATAACATTGAAATATTAAAGGGGTTGATGCACTATTTCCAAACACAGTTTATTTTAAAGGGCTCTGAAAAACTTGAAAAAAGCTGAAAGAATTATCAAAATGCCATGAAAAATAAAGGAGATATGACCTATTGAAAATTTGCAAAGAACATAAATGGAGGCGGCCATCTTTGAACGATGACGTCATCGCGCTGTTTTACCATATATGGCATACTGGCAAAATGTATTTTAAAGCAAAGAAAACCACTGCAAATTGATTAAAAATAAATATACAGATATAAAATGTATACATTTTAGTATTATTTTTCATTCGCAGTGATTTTCTTTGCTTTAAAAGACATTTTATCAATATGCCATATATGGTAAAACGGCGCGATGACGTCATCGTTCAAAGATGGCCACCTCCATTTATGTTCTTTGCAAATTTTCAATAGGTCATATCTCCTTTATTTTTCATGGCATTTTGATAATTCTTTCAGTTTTTTTCAAGTTTTTAAGAGCCCTTTAAAATAAACTGTGTTTGAAAACAGTGCATCAACCCCTTTAACTAATGATCTATTTATAGACTTGCTGTATTGAATATTTTTTAACTAACACTGAAAGATTAAGTAATGATCTATTTATAGACTTCATGAGTATTATGGTTATCACCTACCTTTTATCTATGAGGAGAGGCTTGGCCACGTACTCTTGTACAAATGATCCCTCTGAGTCCAGTTCAAGCTCTGACATAAACAATACATCATTAACAAAGGAGTAAATTAATATTTTCTGTGATTTATTGTTGTGTAAACTTTGCCAATCATGTGACATTTAAACTGAACAAGACCTAGGTCTGAGAGTGTCTCGCCCACAGAGGCATACTGCATATTAAATATTTTATTAAATTTGTGCTTAAATGATGTCCACCAAAGACAACACTTCATATGACCAAGTATCAAACAAATAAAAGCAAGTTAATCGTAAGAAATTAAGTTACTGAGGTTAAGTAGTTTAATCAGGGTGTAGTTTTGGGAAAATAGCGCAAAATATTACCTTGACCTTGTTATTTTTTTGTCATTCAGCGATGTCCAAAAATGCCAACAATACAAATGACCAAGTATCAAAGACATAAAGTGAGGCAATCACATAAAGTTAATTGAGGTTAAGTTACCTAACCAAGGTTAAGTTACCTAACTAAGGTCAAGTTTGGGGAAAATAATGCAAAATATGACCTTGACATTGGTATTTTTTGCCGTCCATCGATGTCCACCAATGCCATCAATACATATGACCAAGTATCAAAGACATAAAGTGAGACAATCACATAATGGTAACTGAGGTTAAGTTACCTAACCAAGATTAAGTTTGGGGGAAATAAGCAAAATATGACCTTGACCTTGGTAATTTTTGTGGTTCAGTGATGTCCACCGTGTGTGTGTGTGTGTAATTCTAAGGTTTTTAGTCCGTCCGCCAACGAACACGTCAAGGTATACCTGACGCGATGGGCACAATAGAGTCTGGACTTCAGTGATGTCCGCCAATGCCAACAATACATATGACCAAGTATCAAAGACATAAAGTGAGACAATCACATACAGTTGACTGAGGTTAAGTTACTTGTTCGACATGCATATTACATGTAATTCTAGATGCCAACAATACATATGACCCAGTATCAAACAAAGAAATGGAGGCAATCACATACAGTTGACTGAGGTTAAGTTACCTAAGCAAGGTTAAGTTACTTAACCAAGGTTAAGTTTTGGGAAAATAACGCAAAATATGACCTTGACATTGGTAATTTTGGCATTACGTGATGTCCCTTGACCCAACAAAGCATCTGACAAAGTTTCAGAAAAAAATGGGTGCCATGCCACGGGCGACGATGCTGATGTGGTGGTTGGTGCTTTCTTTCTTCTTCAAAACTGACAACTTTGAAGCTAAAACTAGATTCCCTGGGTTGCATGACTGAAGGATAGCCTATAGTACTGAGACAAAGCAGTCATCTCT
The DNA here is from genome assembly GCA_037043455.1 of Cyrtodaria siliqua. Lineage (NCBI taxonomy): Eukaryota > Metazoa > Mollusca > Bivalvia > Adapedonta > Hiatellidae > Cyrtodaria > Cyrtodaria siliqua. The sequence continues at coordinate 47,327 of JAWPHD010015391.1, read as the reverse complement.
TTATTTCACCGAAACTAATATTTCCGTTTAGTGGCAGGCAAACTGGCATAGAAAATAACAACTAGCTCAAAATTAAACAAACATCTAAAAATGATAATTTTAAACAGTCAGCTTCCTGAATAGAATGATGCCGATGTTTTACAGGCAAACCTTTTTTACAATTTGGTTTTAGCAGTATGCGACATCTGTACGACATTTTTTACAATTTGGTACTAGCAGTATGTGACATCTGAACAACAATTTTACAATTTGGTACTAGCAGTATGTGACATCTGTACGACATTTTTTACAATTTTGTACTAGCAGTATGTGACATCTGTACAACAATTTTACAATTTGGTAATAGCAGTATGTGACATCTTTATGACATTTTTTACAATTTGGTACTAGCAGTATGTGACATCTGTACGACATTTTTTACAATTTGGTACTAGCAATATGTAACATCTGTACAACATTTTATAAAAGATATAATATAATACTTGGTTACCATCTAAATGTCGTATTTTGATTCCCCTGTGGTTGTTACTCTTTTGTACCCACATCTTGTCAGGGTGATCCTTGGCCTAAAATAAATGCAATCAGATTATTTCAGGGTGGTCCTTGACCTAATAAATGCAAGCAAATCTTGTCAGGGTTGTCCATGAAGTAAAATAAATGAATCCACTCTTAAAGGCTTTCCTTATAATCGATAGCAGTTAATGAGCTCTATTTTTTCACATCTACTGGTTTTATATCAATCACAGTTAAACAGACCTAGATTAAATACGTTAATAGACCCAGTGGATAGCTTGTTTGACTCTGAATCCGGAAATCACATTTTCGAGACCCACTATGTTTCTTCAGTATATCCTTGGGCAAGACACTTTGTCTCGTACGTCAGATGGAAGGGCTCAACTTTACGGACAGCTTGCCCAGGGGGCAAGTTAACTCTGAAATTTACTTGCCCATGCCAGTTTGAGGCTTCACGAGTATTAGAACACTTAATGATATAGCTCTCACAGACTCTTTTTGACAATTCTAAAAGCTGGACTAATTCTTACCATGTACAACAATAGTAACATTAGAAAACTGCAAAGAGCAATGGGTTTCTTTTATATTTTGTCATATTCTATAGTCCTTGTCCCTCAGTTTTGAAATTGCCTGACGGGATTGAGCCTTTGAGACTTAACCTGTTCGGAGCCAAGTTTTGCCTGTCCCGAGCAGGCGGACAGTCCTTAACACCGAACCTTGGATGGGGATATAAACCAGACGGTCACTTGTATCGGAGTCTATCCTCTGAGCCAGTGTATTAGACAAAAATTGAAACTTTGGGTGTACATGTTTGCTAAATAGTCTACTAACACACACAAAAAGCCATTGGGTGCCTCTCCGGCAAATATTTTTTACAGCTAAAGGCAAACAAGGTACTTTTTTTTTTACCCAAACCAATGCAAAAGACTGCTGCAAAGCTACAAATGAGTGAAGGAATCCCTTATAATCAAACTAAGCAGTTAAATATTCTATGTTTTACATTTTTGAAATCAGTTTGAAATGTTTCACTTTGTTGACATCATAACTCAACATCACAGACACAGTTATTGTTCTTTTTGGGGTGCAGTTAGTTATTTTCTTTCACTAAGAAATCACAATCTAATCAAACTACTTACATGTTGTTGGAATTTTTCCTTGTCCTTTGGTATTTTGAATGCAGTAGGAATGGCCTTGGATTGGGATGTAGCCAAACTACCCTTGTTAGTGATGTAACCAGAGCCGGGGAAATGGTTCACCTAAAAAGCAAACTAAAATTATACAAGGTGAAGATATTATTGTCAGAACTTTTGTTAAAGACAAAAGGATTTTGTTGAGCCTGGCTGAATTTGTTCATACCTTATAACTTCTGGCAGGTCAAGTATAGGCAGATTTGTCTCCAAAATAAGGAGATTTCGGCTAGAAATAGGGAGATTTCGTCCAGAAATAGGGAGATTTTGTTATCTGACTATTTTCCACATTATTAACCTTTAAAAAATCAAAAAATCTATGTTAATATCAATCTAACTTCTGCAAACAGTCTATTCAATCATTTTGGAATTACCTTATTACTATTATTGTGTATTTCTGGGTTTCAAGAACCTCATTATCCAATGTTAAGTAAAACCTCACTGAGTTCTGAGAACGGAATCAGTTTTAAATTAACTGGTTTCATTGGTCCAATTTTTATCACTGAACCAATCAGAGTGCCTCATTCATATTTTCGTTTGGTTGTTTCTCTGATGACACCACTTTCTGGTATTATGACATCACATCATGCTATTATGATGCAACTCAGTGTGTTTTGAAAACCGAATGAGCTTTTAAATTACATTGAGAAACAGATTATGACTGTTTGTATCTCTTAATGAGTAGTGATTTTCTTGAAACCAAGAATCACAAAATTATAAATATAAAATAATTCTAAAAAGATTTAATAGACTGTTTACACAGTATTTTGCACATATTAACATACTATTTTATATTTACATTCTTATTTAAGCACAATTCATTTAATTTTAAAATCATCCCAGACGTAAGACTTGGCAGGTATGCTTTTTCGCAGATAAGCCGAAGAAATATAGACCTTGATTCTCTGTAGTATTACCACAACAGAATACTGATCAATTTTAATGTGTTGCCTCGCTGGAATACTGCGCCATAGATCGTAGACACACGATATGATACCCCACCCAGTCACATTATACCGACATTGGGCAGCAAGGGAGCTACTACATTCTACTACCATATTAATGCAGTCTTTGGTGTGCCCCGCACAAGGAAAAAACTCCCAACCTCCCACATGCGCGGAGGATGCTCTACCGCTAAGCCACCATCGCGGTTGAAGAGTATAGCATTTTACCCTTAATCCACTACATATAGATAATGGACTCTTCTTTCTTCGAATTAAGACCATTCCATTTATGTGACAAAGGGGTGTTTTGGGGGAAAATGACTGAGCAGCAGCCAGACATTGTAGCCAAGATCAGCCTGCGAGTAACTCGCAGGCTGATCAGGGTTTACAATGGACGCAAATGCTATTTTATTTGTGCTTAGCGGGTTAAAGGTTAATAAGTTTTGTAGAAAGTTCAGAAACACAAACTCCCTAAAAAATATCACTATTCTGGAACCACAACTATTTGTTTAGCCTCTATTCAAGCTCAAGTGTGATATATTGGGTTAAGGGACCTTTATAAACCTTGGCCGTACAGACAAACATGTTAAGTAAACACCTCATTACCTTCTGATGCGGTTTCATCCTGGTCAGGACCTTTGACATGGCCATGAACGGGTAGTCATGTGCCCACAGTACATCCCAATCCTCATTTCCGTTGGTATTTACGAAACCCAGACGGTCAAATACAGCCTTCACATGCTTCAGATAACCAGTCTCCATCTGCAACCAAACATAAATATTCAAAGAAAATATTCAATTATACGATAACCAATCTCCAAGATTGCCGGGTGTCTCTTTAAAGAAACTGATGAGCTGTTTCAAGAGAGAAGAAGACATTTTCTATATTTCCCTAACAGTATCTAACTTTATGCGTCACTTGGGCATCCATTTTGAAATTAAATGAACTGAAAAAACAATAACAAGTTAAACCAAGAAACCATTGATGTGAATTAAAAAACAGAAAGCTAAATGTTTTTAGAGTTTATTTTAATTACCGGTAATGATGGCTATGTTTGCTGATGGACTGTGACGAAAAACACAAATCTGAAAAGCCACCATGCAGAGAACATTGTGGCCAATTTTATTAAAATCCTCAAGCAAATTTTAGAAAAGATGCTGATTTGTTTATGAAAATGCTAACAGATGGATGGAATTGAATTGAATTTGGTACAACGGCTCATCAACAAAGTATAGATTATTTAGAGCTGCCCCCGAGAGAGGGGAAGGATACATAGGAATCCGAGAAACGTGCCCTACTCTTATTATTGAATAGATTCCTATGGTTCTTTAACGTGCTCGGAGGATAGACCGATACATGGGACCGGTACCACCATTATGTATACACTGTAGCCAGTTAGAATTTCGGCTGCTTCGAGATTAGGGTTTCAGCATTCTGACCAATCACTGATCTTATTTTTACAGGTACAGCTATTAATAGATGCACCAACATTAAGAATTTGACAGTTAGGAATTAAAGTTTTGTTCTAGAACGTATAAAAAATAAATACATTATATAATTATTTTGATATAATTTTATCTGCATAGAGTAATGTTTAGTGTATTTTATGGCTTAAAGACATTTTCTATAGTTTTTTCTGCATAACAGATTTTCTTTAAACTTTTTGTACAGTAAGTCTGATATATATATAGACAGAAATGCAAAAATAATGGTAGGTCACAATGATTGTTAAAAAAATAATTTGTAATGCCACCGTCATGTCAATCTGTCCAAAAAATTGACATGTCCATGAAATAGCTGAATAAGACATTTATGAAGTCCAATCATTTATTCATTGGTCACAATTCTGCTAAAATTGTATTAAAGTAAAGAACATTAATTTTTAATTACAATAACATTTAAAGCTCATCTTTATGTAAAACCTATATTTTTTTACAAAATCTGTTGAGACCATTACCACAATTTATGCACAAATTAGCCCATAATGATACAATTTCCTTTTTTTTTTTTCCGTATGTTCCTAATAATAGAATTTTTTTTAACTTTCTAAGCACATAGTTTAACATATATAAAAACAAAATGTGCAATAAAAATGATAGGTCCCCATGCTTGTTTAGAAAAAGAATTTGAAACTCTACCCCTATGCTAAAAGGCCAAGTTTTGTATGAAATTATATAGAAATGGTATATTTTCGTTTTTTGTTATGTTCCTAATAACAGAATTTGTTCAAACTCTTCCTAGTCACTTTTTTGAACATATATTTAGACAATATATTCAATTAAATGTATAGGTTTAATTTTGTTGGAATTTTTACAAAATGCTATATTTTTCCTATTTTATGTATCTAATAATAGGCCTTTATTTAAATAAAGACAATAAAAAAAAAAAAAAAAAAAAAAAAAAAAAAATATTTAAAACAAAAATTAAAAAAATAAAATAAAAAAAAATAAAAAAAAGACAGAAAGTACAACTAGACATCAAAAGCAACATTCCTGTAAATTTGTAGGTAAATCCATCCAATAGTTTTAGAAGAGAAGTCGCCCAAAAAAGTTGCGCATGGAAAACTACAGCAAATGCCTTTAAAAATGCTTTATTATTTAGAAATTTGTGATTAAACCTCTCTGAGCAGCATAATGCATAAAAAGATCAGAAAAGTTTTTTTTTTTATACTCTACCCTGGCCTTTAATTGGCATTTGTCCAGTAGAGCTAACGCCCTTGACCACATAACAAAATTATTAAATCTTAGCAGATTTATTTCTAATCAAGATCACAAGAAAAGCCATGCAAGTTCGCCTTATTTTTACATTAAATTTTGCCACATCCTCACCCTCTTTCCATAGATCCACACAACGGGGGCATGTCTGGTTCCCTTGCCAACATTTCCCTCGACAATGGTGACGGGCTGCTGCGAGTGTAGGTTGTGTTCTTCCCTCATCTGCTGGAGCTGGTAGATGTTGAGCACTGTCAGTAGCACCCCCATACACAGGATCACCACCACAATAATACTCAAACTGGACGCACGCTTAGACTTCTTTTTTGGCAACCTAGATTCATTGTACTCCTAAAAAGATGAATTACTTTATTAAGGACATGTTTTCCTATTCTATCTGGTCATTGAAAAAGCATGGAAGGCCACATTGAAAATAAGTGTATGTATTTTATATGCATAACTGAATGTGTTTTAACCTTCGTTAAATAAAGAAAAAATATTATTATTATGGAAAGCTACCACTTACATGCCACATGACCGATTAGATCAGATATATAAATTGAGGCCCGAGTAGTTTTTTCTTTGTATAGCATATTGTTATGTTAAACATTATCTAGAGTATTGCTATATACCACTTTGTATTTTACTTTTATGAAGAAATAAACAAGTGAACAATTAAGCTGTATTGAACATGTTGAATACAAAACACTTTTGATAGTTTTTATTGTTTTTAATAAGAACAAAACAAAGCATAAACAAAATAGATGAAAAAAACTGTTTTAATACATTTATGCCGTATTGGGTGAGCCTCATTGTTTGATATAAAATTGAATAACACCATTTTCTCATTCAATTGTATGTCTAACCATGAGTTACAGTTATATATACAAATTTGATGTTTCCCCCCACCCACAAACACAATAGGCTTGAAATACTAGTAGGTCTTTAACTGTTGTAAAATGAGATAAGACAAACTTGTGCCTCACGGCCTCAGATCAGCCTCTGCCTTTAGGTTATGTATTCAGGTATAATTTCAGACTGATTCAGTCCCAGATCCATAGGCATGAATTATTCCTTATCTGATATGCTTGCACTTTTATTCTGTCATTCAGTGAATCATTTCAAACTAGAACAAATTTGACAGCGCGCCATTGCAAAATACCCCCATTTCCTTCACACAGGTCAGTTTCCTTTAAAGAGACAATATCCATAACTTTTCGCCTATAAAACACAAACTAATTATGTTGACAAACACAACACACCAACCATTATTGAATATTTATTAAATAAAACCAGGATTGTTTGACGGAATTCAAAAGTGGTACAAAAAAAGAAGTACCCGCTTTATGGGGTTGAACTCGTAACCCACACTAAAATTACACTCAGAGTTCTAAATAATAAATCATTTGACATGCTGTGTATCTCTTTCATAGACGACTATTATACCAATTCAATTAATGTGCAAAAGTATGAAAAAATGACACCATAATTGAATTATTAGTGTATCTGATGCCCCTTCCTCCTGGCCCAACTGACGTAGGAGGAAACAAATGTATACAGCAGGGTTCCCAGCCTTATTGGAAGGCCAAATTCCAGGACTTTTTCAAGGACTTTCAAGGACCTTTTTTTCCAAAAGTCAAGGACTAAACTTGCCCAAGCGACATGCCCAAAACAGCAACAAATATTCTAGGAACGCACAACCAATAGCCATTTTTGGGATGAACAGCAAAAATCTAGAATTTAAGGACTTTCAAGTACCTTATCAGATTTTCAAGCACTTTCCAGGCCTTGAATTTTTTTTCAAATTCAAGTACTTTCAAGGACTCGTGGCAACCCTGATACAGTGTAATCCCAGCATCTAGTTTCATTTGAGACATAATTATCAAAAAAAAAAATCCGCACCCCCCACACACACAGACATACAACGTTCGAAATATTTATTTTTTTGATATGTTGTTTATCTTTCATCATGTTCATAGACAATTACATACACCAAGTTATGTGAAAGAATATAGAAAAATGACAATGTAATTGAATTTTAGTGCATTTGACCTTTTGACCCCTCTGAGGGACCCTGGGTGCGGAGCCCTCCAGCCCACCCAACTTCTAAAACAGACCAGAGAAGCATTTGTTTCATAATTTATGTTAGTTATTATTTTATCCTTGGAAACACAGTCATACATTAGAGGCGATTTTCTTAACTTGAAAGCAAATTGCAAAGTTTTACCAGCAAATTGCGAGTTGCGGGTGCTTAATTCAAGCTCTGAAAGTCAATGTCAAGGTCACATATAGGGTGGGGCTTTGTCATTGGGTTAGAGCCTTCACCAAGTGTTGTCACCCTTCACAAAAGTGGGTGAGACAACAATTATGGCAAATTTTTAAGCAATCAGTTAAAATGAAGATTTATCTATTTGAGTGTAATATTAGTAACACAGAAAGTAACATACAAGCCGTAGTATGTTACAACTTACAGAGAATGGATAGATAGCCGTGTCTTTCATCATTCATAATTTGCCTTCTTTCAGTGTCTTAAACCCTGAAATAAGAGCTAAAAATAAAAAATAATAAACAATCAAAAACATATAACAAGATACAAAGCCTATTAACTTAAGTATTAAAATAAACAAGCTTACTTTATTGTTTTGTTAATCTAAGTTACTAACATTAAGGTAACATTTAGGTCACGTGTGTAACCTATACAATTACCCTAAATGGGATGTATACAAAATTTATAATGTAATATTGCCTTGGTAGTATTATCCATTATATTAATTATTATTATTATATCATAGTATTATATCTATGTATATTGTTGTTTAGATAAGGATAAATTACTTAGTGAAAAAAAAAACAAACTTGAGTCTTTATGGCTAATGCATATACACAAACTGTCAATTAAAAAGCATTCCTGGAAAACTCCTGCACACACGGCTCTCGTTCCTCCTACCAAAAAATAAGTTTCTTGACCCAATTCTTGACTAAAAAAAGTTGCACAACCCACTTCCACCTCCCACCCCCGCTCCCCACCACCCACCAACTTGAAAATCTCTATATCTTTTTTTTACATATTTCTTTGTTGTTTTAGTCAATTCTCAACCCACTCCCTCCTCTCACTGCCGCTCACCCCCCACCCCCACTGGATTTTTTTTTTGTTACTTTTTTGTTGTTTTAGTCATTTCTTACACATATATGTTGTCGACCCCCCCCCCCCCCCCCCCCCCCCCCCCCCCAACACACACACAACCCACTCCCGCCTCTCACCCCTGCCACCCGGGGTTACAGGAACCAAAATTACTGAAGCAGCCCTTACGATAATGCTATAAGGAAGCTAATGGCCAAATTTGTGCTAGGGTAAGAATTGTAAGAGATATAGACTTGTTAACACAGCTTACACGTAAAATTTGATGTGAAATGGGACACATTTTATGGGCTATCATAATTTAGGTTCCATGGGAGCCCATGGGTTACAGGAACCAAAATTGCTTAAGCAGCCCTTAAGATAATGCTATAAGGAAGCCCATGAACAAATTTGGTTGTGCTAGGATAAGAAATGTAAGAGACTTGTAAAACACAGCTTACACGCAAACCTTGATGTGGGACGCCGACGCCGATCCCGGGGTGATTACATAAGCTCTCTTATTCTTCGAATAGTCGAGCTAAAAATCGTTTTTGATGGTATTTCGACTGAATGTTTGTGAAATGTTTGTGAAATGTTCGGGCCGTAAAAGTGCGGTGTCATAGTAGTTCGGATGGTACATAATTTCGGATATATTTATATATATATATTTTTCTCTTTTTTTTTTTTACATAATCAAATAAGAAAAACTGTCCTTTACAAATACATGTTGGTGAAAGAAAAATATAAATACAGATATAAAGTATATTTCTATTCATTATTTAAGGTGTAAGGAGTTCCTGGAATCCTACTTTTAAATGAATTCTAGTCTAGGCTCCTAATTCTTTACTTGGAGAAAGTGGTGACAATAAGAAAAAATATAGCCAGAGGAGGCTCTGATAGTCTCATAAAACCTGATTAAAAATCTGGCTCCAAGTTTAGCTCCAGTTTCACCAAGTCGGCTCTGATTATTATCGTTTGGCAAAAATGCTAGTACTCTCCTTTGCATTGGTTATAAATTACTATGAAATATTCTATTCTAACATATTTTAAACGAAATGGTAAGTAAGTCCGCTGACCAGGGAGCATAAAGTGGTAGCAAAAAGAAAAATATAGTCAGAGGAGGTTCTGAGCTTGATTAATACATACGTAACAAAATTAATGTGTGCTATAAAAGTGAATAAAGACACATTTCCAATAAGAAAAAAATACTGGACCTTTCCATTTTAAATCAGGGCCTGTCCATTTCAAATCGGGGCCTGTCCATTTTCAGAAGCAACAAGCCCTGGGCCTGTCTCTTAAAATAATTTTCTTTGAGCACTGTCTTAACCAAACTTTACCACATTGTTAATATCAATGAAAGCTCGGACAAGTTCGAAAACCATCCAGATCGGACCAGTAACAGCAGAGTTATGGCCCTTGATTTAGTTAAAAATGCTGTATTGCTATATTTTGCCTCGTTAAGACGATAGGACCTCCGTTTTTCATCATATCTGTACCAAACTTTACTACATTGTTAATCTCAATGAAAGCTCATAAGAGTTCGAAAACCAGCCATATCGGACTAGTAACAGCGGAGTTATGGCCCTTAATTTAGTTAAAAATGCTATATTTTGCCTTGTTAAGACGATAGAGGCTTCATTGTTCATTCGATCTTTACCAATCTTTATCAGATTGTTAATGTTGTTGAAAGCTCAAACGAGTTTGAAAACCAGCCATATCGGAACAGTAACAGCGGAGTTATGGCCCTTGATTTAGTTAAAAATGCTATATTTTGCCTCGTTAAGACGATAGGAGCTTCATTGTTCATCTGATCTTTACCAAACTTTATCAGATTGATTATATCAATGGAAGCTCGGACAAGTTCGAAAACCAGCCATATCGGATTAGTAACAGCGGAGTTATGGCCCTTAATTTAGTTAAAAATGCTATATTTTGCCTCGTTAAGACGATAGGGACTTCATTGTTCATCTGATCTTTACCAAACTTTATCAGATTGTTAATATCAATGAAAGCTCAGAAAGGTTCGAAAACCATTCATATCGGACCAGTAACAGCGGAGTTATGGCACTTGATTTAGTTCAAAATGCTATATTTTGCCTCGTTAAGACGATTTCATCCGACCTTACCAAACTTTATCAGATTGTTAATGTCTATGAAAGCTTGGTCAAGTTCGAAAACCAGCCAGATCGAACCAGTAACAGCGGAGTTATGGCCCTTGATTTTGTTAAAAATGCTACAATTTGCCTCGTCATACGATAGGGACTTGATTTTGCATCTGATCTTTGCCAAACTTTAGCAGACTTTATGGCTTTCTTTTTTTATATTATTATTTGTAATTATTTTTTTATTTTTTCATTTTATTTTTTTCAATATTTATTTTTTTAGAATTTCTTTTTTGTAATCATTATATATATATATATTTTTTTTTTAATAGATATTTTAGATTTTTTTTATTATTAATATTTTTTTTTTTTGATTATTTTTTTTTTTTTTTTTTTTAGCTCTATGTTGGACCAGTCAGACCAGTAACAGAGGAGTTATGGCTCTTGATTTAGTTAAAAATGCTATATTTTGCCTCGTTATTACGGTAGGGCCTTCATTTTTTATCTGATCTTTACCAAACTTTACCAGATTCTTTAGTTATGGCCCTTGATTTAGTTAAAAAGCTGTTTTTTGCCCGAAACTTTCAAAAAAACTTTAATGGCAGTCACTCGCTTCATTGATGTTATAAGAGCCAGTAGAGCGTCCACAGGCCCTCTTGTTATTTGCTTGTTTGATTATGTGTAACTTTGATTGATATTGACTGCTGGATTACATTTATAAATAAGAGGCCGATATTTATTTTATTGAACACTGAACATCAGGTAACATTTATTATTATTATACCTCACATTTACACTCCTGTATAAACTGCCCATACCCTTAGCGTAAAGCAATTTTTACTGTTCACCGGTCAAAAATTTCAACTGTTACACAATTGTGACGTCACGGTAAGTATAAAAATAGGTTTTGGGTTTTTCCAATAACGACACGCTTTGGCAATTGGAAATCGGTAGATGCTTATTAAAATACAGTTGAAGTTATGTCAATCGTAAGACGCTTGGTTTACCAAACAATAATAAAAAAATGTGGCGAGCAAATTTGTTACTTTAAATCAAAACTGGTATAAAAATATAAATAAAAAAATAAATAAAAAAATTATTGCAATTTTTCCCCCTCGTATATTTAAATTTTAATCAAAACATTTGTTTGGTATAATAAAATAAATATTGCATCCCAGTGAGGGTAACAGTGGATATTGTCAAACCTTCGGAAAAATAATGTCAACCGAGGCATATTTGCACTTATGCAGTCTAGTAAAATAACATACCACAGTAGTCACTTAAGATAAAATATTCAACAAGTTTTAATTAATACATAAACAATTTAAAAGTTACAAAATAGTTCTTCAAAAACTATGAAACATTACAACAGTAGCTTTTTTTTGTAATTTATAAATAAGGGGTTTTCATTCTTATTTAATAACGTTGTCCCTATGATATCCATTTTACATATCATGTCTTCATATTTGTTAAATACATTATGTCAATAAATCCGTTATTATATGTATGTGCTTGTTTGTTTTATATAGATTTTTTTATTACACAGATAATTAAGAGGCCTTGTATGTACAGTATCGCCCTTTGAACAGTAACTTAGGTAAACTATTTCACAAGTTCTTACTATTATTACATAATATATAAATAACAAAGATTGAAACTGATAAACAATATATATAATGTGTGTTTCGGTGTTTCTATTGCATTTTCTTTTTCAGTAGTGTGTTTCGGTGTTTCCATTGCATTCCGGTGTTTCTACTCACCCACCTCAACAACGTAAACAGCGTCAACATTTGCATGACGTCATTTTTATATTTTCACATGTGAAATATAAACAATGAAAATATAAGGTTTTATTAATCATAAAATCCACAATTTCACTGGAAAGTATAATATTTAAACGGCTGATTCTGAACCAGGAAAAAATGCAACAAACTGGTTCAATCATGATACTATATACTAAAAGTTTGATGCATAGAATTACCGGAATCCACCTATTTACCGGAATCTACCTGAATTACCGAAATCCACTATATAATTACCGGAATCGACTTTTTAATGACCGGAATCCACTATTTATGATCTAAATTGGCGTAAATGTATAGTTAATTAAGTAACGACATAGATTCGAATTCACCAGCACCAGACATTGTAAATAGGATTATTGACATAGTTCTTAAATTGAAGGCTGCTGGCATGAAATGGGTGTTTGTCGGCTGTATTGCCGAGCGAGAAAATGTCAGAAACACAACTGTCGCACATTTCAATCAAGTGCGACGAAGTGTTAATAAGAGGCTGCGGGTTATGTTGCAGGAAGACTTCATCAATGTCATGAAGATGCTGAAGTTCCCTCGCCATTATGACGCAGACTTGGTTCATCCTGGAGCCAAAGAAGGTGGCATGAGAATCTTGACATCTGTCATTCATAGATGTTTATTATCTACCAGGAAATAAATGCTTTATGCATTATCAATATTTTATAATATATCAATTATAAAAAGTGGATTCCGGTAATTCAGGTATATTCTGGTAGATTCCGGTAAATAGGTGGATTCCGGTAATTCTATGCACCCCTAAAAGTTCTCCTTTTTATGAAAAACGCTCATAAATTCACCTTCAAAAGGTCCCGGCCCAATTCCCTTAAATAAGATTGAAAGCCCTGAAACATAATTTTTTAATCTACTTACCACAGTCTTTTTTAAATCGGAAAAATTACTATAATTCTACCGTTATTATTTTCTTACATGCGATGACATTTGAGGCGAAAGCTTTGAGGTGCGAATGCATTTCAATAGTTTTACTTTGTTTACGCAGGAACTGTATGTTCCTGGTTTAAGGTACTTACTTGTTAATTAAGCCGTTTTAATTCACTTACAAACTGATTACTGAACCTTCTAAAAATCGTGACAGAGGAGTAACGGTACTATAAATAACATTTTTGTTTCGCTCTAATTGTTTATATCGGAAGTGGAAAAACTTAATTTCAAGGGAAGTCACTCTAATCTAGTTACGTCAATGGGTTCGTTCAGGGTTCTCCCATCGGCAACCACGTTGGTTGCAATGTTCACTGATGTTAACATTTGGTACCAACGAGGCCACCGATACTACCTCAGGTGTAGAGTCGCGAGAAGATTGGTTAACCAACGTTCTACCTATCGGCGAACGACGATGACCTATGGTAGCCGAAGGCTATCGAGAGAGCTTTCGGTAACCGATGGGAGAACCCTGAACGGACCCAATTAGTAGCCTATATTTGCATCAGGAAGAGCGTATATAATGGTCCGTTGAGTGGGTACTCAGTATTAATACAATATATGAAAATGAATTCAAATATTTTTGATATGACCATTTTCGTTCTAACGCACGTAATTTGAGGTTTGTTTACAAACTTTGAGCAGTCACATGTATGACCCCGTTGTCAAGGCAATGACCCTATGCGTTATTCAGGTAGATTGGACAGTCAACATTTGAGTGGCTAAGGTAAATAAAATAGCAGGATTAACAATGTATGAGATCTGCAAAACCTTAATGTACTATTGATTTAATGCTTTCTTTAAAGAGCACTCGCCTATTTACAGGTATACAGTAGTAGAAAACTACTTGCATTTTGTGTATTGGTTTTCATTCAAATCATTGACAGTGTGTTTTACCACTTGTGGATTATTGTGTTGTAAAGCAAGTCCCAAGTTGTATATTTTTTTTATACAGTTTCAATTTTAATATAGTACTGTCATTATAATTATTGAATATTAATCATAAAAGCTTAATTTAATTTTAGTCATTTAAATAAATCTGGAAATTACCAAAGATGTGTGTAACTGTTTATGATTGAATTTATTATACATACATGGTAATAAATCATTTGTACATTTTTATTAATTGTTGAGCTTAAATACGTGTAAGGTGTACCAGAACACTGTTGTTTTATTCTTAACAGAAGCATGTAGATGGATTATTATCAACACTAGAGCAGAATTCATGGATAAAAATCGAATAAAAATAGTTTTGGATTAAATCGAAGACTCAGACAAGTTTGCCACCATGCCGAGGCACGGAACTGGACTTGGAGCCAACAGTTTTCCGGCGGCCAACAAACTGTTGATGAGATATGAGGCTGACCGTGCATACAGACTACATATGCAAAAGGTACATTAAATTAATTTTATCATTCTGTCACAATTTCATGGAAGATTTAAATGCTTCTGTTCGTATTATAAAGCCAATTATTATTATTATTATATAAGTCCACATAATTAAATTATATGAGGTTTCTATTGCATGCTTTACAGACCTAGTGTTAGACTTGGTTTTCTTTTTATTTTATATTTGTTTGGCATCAACTCAGGCAATTAATCAGAAATAACCCAATTTATGATAAAACTTGAGTATGTGTAATCAGTAATCATAGATCAGGCATCTGATTTTAAAAAAAATATTTTTTTTTTTATATATTATATAATATTATATATATTTTATTTCAAACAATAGGCATTCTGGCCATGAGTTCAGAAATATCAATAAAAATACAAAATTACATCCATAATGATACATTTCTGGTAATTGACAATATAATATTATGAATAAATTGAGTTGATATCAACACGTATACTTAAAAGTTTATGGATTCATATATAAATGGGGGAAGGGGGAAAAGATGTAGAGAGATATACATTCAGATAAATAATAATAGAATGTAAACAGAATTTTTCAAATTGTGTTCAAAATTGTACATAATTATATAGTTAAGTATTCAGAGTGGAGAAAAATGGTTTATTAAATATTATATACATGTATCATCACAATATATTATATATAAAACTGTTTTTACTCCAGTTGCAAACAAATATTTAAGATCTCACAGAAAAATAGGGACATCAGTGAACTGTGAGGGAGGCTGACTTAATATTGTTTTATATGGCCTTTTATAATTCTGTGACAATTTTATAAAAAATATATTTTATAAGTTTTTTCAGCCAATTACTTTTATATTAAATATACGTCACTTCATGTCTATCATAAATCTCTTTTTCTGTTCAAACTATTTTATTTTATATCAATGACTATAGTGGCTATAGTCGGGGACAACTCCCTTACTTCACTCCTTTGCCCATACACAAAGAGGCAAAGACTGAAGAGAAGTCTGAGTGATTTGGCACCAACAAGCCACTGTAAATATATACTGAGGGAAAAAAGTTTAGCAAGTTTTTGTTGCACCCTGGAAATAATAAATTGTTGGTTGTAAAATCAAGAAACTACTGCCATAGAAGCAATATTTATTAAACACACATCACTAACAGTCGAACATCTTAATGATGTAACGAATAAAATAATGAACGTAGGGTCAAACCCGTAAAGTCCCAAAATGTCAGTATATCTTGTATACAGTATTATTTCATCTAAAAAACTTGCTAAACTTTTTTCCCTCTGTATACTTAGTTGTTAATAATACTATAAATAAAATGTTTATAAACTGTTCATCCGAAAATTCTATTTTTGATACAATTATAGCTTCATAATTCAATAACTATTGTACCACATGTAAACACAATCTTCCAATATACATGTACATTAAATTTACATTTACCGGCTCAGACAATCTCAAATTACATGTTTTACACAGTAAAGTAAATGTAATTGAATATTATCTATATATGTTTAATACATTAAATGCATACACTTTATTGGGAGTCAAGATGTATTCAGTGTGAATGAGATATAGATTTAGCGATTAAAAATTGATACATGTATATACTATTTATTGAACTGTTGCAAGGGTGGAGGGATGGTCCTTTCTCAGACCCTCTGTTCACTGAGTGTTAGATGGAGATGGCTTCATGTTTTTAAGATGAGACAAAAACGAAAACACACATTTTTTCCTTAATGATTGCCTCTTTGATTTAAAAATAATCATTAGAAGAAGTTGTGTACTTATGATCTTAAGTGTTTAAAGTTGCTATAAGTTTTTAGTACACTAGTGGGTTAAAATCCCTTATTTTCAGTCCTGGTGGGTTAAAATCCATTCTTTTCAGTCCTGGTGGTTTAAAATTTCTCATTTTACATTTGTACTTTATTATTTGTTGAAAAACAATACTAATAATGAAAGGAAGAAAATTAAAAAATAATTACATCAAAGTCCAGTTTATTATAGTCATTTACAAGATTTAGGTTTAATATCAACATTAAACCTGAAAAATGTAAAAATCGATGCAGTTAATTCTCTCATATTGTTCCATTTGTAGATAATTTTTAATTATATAGTCCTGATTTTAATATTTTACTTACAATAGTTTGAGACAGTTTTTATTTTGAAACTCTTCAACTTAAATTGGATATTTAGATTGTTATGTATATATGCAGACTATTTTATCTCAATTTAAGTGTAAATTGCCTTTTTTGGGAAGTGTAAATTGCTTTTCTTTGTGAAAGTGGGACCGCGAAAGTATTACTTAAAATATTACCAAAAAAGATACACAATTATCTTTGTGCAAACAAAAAAAGAAGCATTGTCATATTGATAGTTATATTTAGGTATACTCTTACTGGTGTTATAGATTTTTATGAAGGTTGGTATAAGCTACCAGGTAAACAGAGGCCGACCTTAATCCCATGGATTACTTCCAGGTCTCACAATGTAATAATTTCTCGGATGACTTCCAGGTCTCGTGTTTTGTGTTAAAGTCAGATTATGTCAAGAAAAGTCAAGTTTGATTAAACATAGTGGTGTACATTGAAAGCAATTTAAATCGTCTTTTTTCTTATTTTGGTATAATATGTATATAAACAAACTGCAGTGGATCGAGTTGGTTAAATACACACAACTTAGGCAAAATAAATAATACCTGTGTTTACTGTAACCCGGCCGACTCCCTTACTACACCCCTGATCGACTCCTCTTTTTTACTGAGAATGAAAAAATCTGATTATTCCAACATTTGTTCAGTTTGTCAGCGTGCAAAAATGCATACTCGCAAAAAATGTGAGGTGTATATTTTCTGTATAAAGCGAGATAAAATAAAGTCTACCACTCTAATATACTCAGTTGCAAAAGAAAGTGTACACTTTGAACATTTTACTTTACACCCCTATCCGCCTTATCAAGCGACAGTCCCTTAATGATTCAACCTATTGACAAAACAAATGACAGCATAATATTGGCAATGGAATTTTAAAAAATTTGGTACCAAACATGACATATTAATTTTGGAATTTATACAATTCTAAAAAAAATCAGTGCACACTTCCTTTCGCAAGTGAGCTGTGTACACTTTCTTTTGCAACTGAGTATATATCAGTTATCTAATTGTTCTCAAGCTTAAAGCTACAGAGTCCCTATATCAATCGATTTCTTTTTAGTAGGCGTGTCTTTAGTTGTAACTTCATGTTTACCAGCTCATGTCGAAATCAGGTATTTAAGCAAGCAAATATAGCGTAGGAAATCATTTACTGTATATACATCGACCAGGGCACATCGTACCTATACACAGCTAACAGTAATTTTTACAGAAAAAAAAAAGTTAGCTTCTTTCGGGGCTCGAACACACGACCTTCTGATTTCAAGTCCGGTGCTCTATCCACTGAACTACAACGCTACTTGAGAAAATAGTATACTAACTACAATTTATTATGAGGCAAAATAACTTAACATATTTGAACGCAACTAAAGATGGATCACTAAATATGTAGTCCATATTGTCGCAAGTGTAAATTAACATTGCCTGGTGTAATACTGTATGTTATTAATATGAAACTAATACTTCGTCTCAAATCAACCAAATCTCGACTTGTTATTAAGCGCTTGATGAGTTTTTATGCGCGCGCTTGTTATTACGTAATGCCTATTTAGTGTTAAAACTGCTACAACATACCAATAAATAGCAGTGGTCTAGTGGTTCAGCATATAACTTTCAAAACTTACAAGTGCAAGGCTGTGGTTCAAATCCCGTTCCGGGCAACTGTTTTTTAATCACATATATTTTGGAGCCGTATATTTATCGATGTTACCTGTACGGAGGCTAAATAAAAATGTGAAATTTTACGCATCGATTTCTCCTTATATACCGACTTTTGGAGTGTTCGTCGATTTGAAACTACTTCACACGTGACTCATTCATATTCATGAGTTATTACCAGTTAAAATAGGGACTGTACAGCTTTAAAGTGTTAACTTATAACAAATAAAAGTAAAATAAAAAAATAAATACAAAACCGATCTTCTGACCATTTTTTCAAACAATGTGTAACAGTAAATACCGGACGAGATATTATTTTATTTGGCCTGACTTAATTATAAAATGCAAGCCTTTTGTAAAATATATGACAATTGTAAGTTTTAAAACTAAATCTGATCATTTTGTAAGAAATTTACAATAGATGAAAATGGTTTCAATTGTATATTCCTGAATTACTGAATTACTGTATGTATCCCATTTAAAGGGACACATGGCAATCTTGAGGTATTTGAAATGGGTGTCTTGATTTATATATCCAGTATCAGTTTTACTTTTACCCTGGCTACATTTAAATAAATCAAATATTAAGTATTTACTATTTCGTCTCATTATACTATAAGTTTTAATTTATAGTTGGTGCAATAATATCAAAAACTAGTAATATGCAAAAACAAATGGCTTAATACAGTTCTTATAATTAACATTAATGATTGAATTAATGCAATTTATGCAGAAAAACTAACGGGACGCCGCTAGTTTTTAAAAAATCAAGATTGCCATGTGTCCCTTTAAACATCCCCGGTGGCTGTTTTATCAAGAATACCAAATTTATAATTATAGGTATAAATAAAATGGAAACACGTCAGTATAAGCATGCTTGACATCATAAAAAAAGAATATTATACCTCCGAAATGCTTAAATTTGATGTGAGGTTATTAATGGTAACTCCTAATATAGCACTACGGGTGAGTTAATTTTCCTTAGAAAGTATGTGTGTGTGCGTTTGTTAGGGGTGGAGCATTTAAATGGGGTGTATGGTAAATATGGTTCTAGACATCAGGGCCCCGTTTTATTAAACATCTTACGATAAGTCTCACATTTAAAAACTGTTCACATTTTTTGCACCTAAGCATTCAATGTAGACAATTATGTGTGCATTATGTTCAGAAATATCAAATGTTTAAGAAAATTAAATGAAATCGCGTTCATTTGTGAATTGTAAATCAAAGTAAAGTACTTATGATCAAAATTGTCGTAAGTTGTTTCATAAAACCGGACCCAGAGCCTTCAAAACAAAAATTGTATTGCACACATGCAAACATTAATAAAGGCAATTTTTGTTAGCCTGCAATGAATCATTTTGGTTTAACCTCTGCGGAAGTCTTGATCCTTTTATGATTAAAAGTAAGTATGAACATGTCAGTTCCAGCTTTCGAGAGTACTTGGCCTATTCTCCTTATTGAAGTTGTGATTGTTAGGCCACTGCAAAAATATATTTTGAAACAGTACTTAGTTTCCATGTAGTAAGTAACTAAAACATACTCTGTTTATCTTACCGGTATTGAATAAATATTTAGCAAAGTGTATACCAGTTACATATAACTATTATGTTTTTCAAAATGACCAAGTTCATTTGTCATTGTATTGAATTGTACAATAACATTTGTCAATTGTGTTTTCTTATTGTAATCAGAAATGTAGTTGCAACAATAAGTATTTCCTTAGTTGGTAACCTTGTAAATATTTGTTGCTTAAAGCTACACAAACCATGTTTATAATGGTAGATGTATCATGAAATTATGAAGGATTCACAGACGAAGTATATGAATTGAAATGGGGATTAACATCCCGTTAGCACATCATATTAGGTTATATTGGGACAGCATTCAGAAGAAGTAACATAATTAACAGATTGGATATTTGAAATAACCATTTTTTAAGTATTTTATAATTTGCAGAATTTAGAGAACTGATGTGCTTATATAGCACTGTGGTTATGTTATTTGTTAAATTGATGTAAAATGTTACTGAAACTTAAGTCAGCTAAGAGTTTTAATGGATACGCCTTTAGTAAACTTATACAAATATAAAATGATAAATTCAATCAGTATTATTGGCAATATTTGCACCAATGTTGGTCCACATTAGGTATAAGTTTTCAAATAAATTATGTCAATTTTACACCTATCAACTTTGAAGTAAAATGCAATCATTGAATGTATGCAGTATTTACAGTAAGAATGCAGCGTTTTGAATATTACGGGAGGTCAGATTTTTTTGTTGATATATATTCTTGAGATCAGATTAGTAGACAGTTAGATAGGCGTCTTTTATAATTAGGCAGTTGAAAAATAAGAAGGCACCTTAAAGTAGGGATTGTGTAGCTTTGACTGATAAAATTGTTCTAAAATGAAATTCCTGACTAATGGTCATTACCATAGAGATATGCTGATCTATTGTTGTAAAATAATAAAATATTTCTGACAGTCACATTTCCCTCCTCCCCACACAGGGGCGTAGCTGTCCTTTTTGAAGCTGCAGGACCGCTTAATTTCTGAGCACTGTATGGGGGTCTGATTTTGATAAATAGGGTATTTCTGGCGCATTCTGGTGCATTTTCGAGATGCATTTAAAATGCTAAAAGATACACGTTTTTGCTTAATTTTAATTAGACACCTACCCCTCGCAGTTTTTATTGCAGATTTGGCCCTTTTAACATTTTCGTTTCCCATAATCTGCAGGCCCGGGCCTGCAATGCCTTAGTGCAGCTATGCCACTGCCTCTCCTCCCCTCCCACCATCCCACCCACCAACTTTTTTCAGCTTCCAAATCAATACCTATGTCTTTAATCTCATTTGATATTAACTGTTATAAGGTCCCCAGTGCAATACTGTCCTCATTAATTTAAGAGTCCTGCCATGTCTAGAGGAGTAGTCTAACTTATCAATGAATTATTAATGAAGGAAGTGTGGTAGACAGTGATGGGCATTGATTGGGGGAATTATTAATTAGCTTTAATTACATAAATGATTAATAGCAGGATGGAGTGATAATTATTAGATTCCTTGTTAAATCCTATACCTTCCTGATAAGTCAACAAAAACTGAGGAACTTGTTCTTGAAGTTGTGTCCTGTTTAATCTCTTAACCAGAGTGTATAAGGATCGCACCGACAACTGTCTGTAACTTTCTACTTACTATTCTTACTCAATCCATGCTTTTATAACTTGCTGCTCACTTCCATTATTGTAGTTTTCTACTTATTGTAATTCTTACTCGATTCATGCTTTTATAACTTGCTACTCACTTCCATTATTGTAACTTTCTACTCACTATTCTTACTCAATCCATGCTTTTATAACTTGCTACTCAATTCCATTATTGTAATTTTCTACCTACTATAATTCTTACTCGATTCATGCTTTTATAACTTGCTACTCAGTTCCAATGTTGTAACTTTCAATTTACTATAATTCTACCCTCGATTCATTCTCAGGTGCCTAGCTAGACCATTTTCATCATACGCAAGGCTGATTACTAACAAATCATTAAAATTGCTTTGAAATTCATTAAAAAAAAAATTCTTGTCAGAATTTTCGTATGCAGATGCGTATCTGCGTATAGGCAGCTTAAACACGCCTGACGCTTTTATAATTTGCTACTCACATTTATTACGCACCCGATCGACTCGCTTTTGTAACTTGCTACTTGACAAAAAAAAACACAGATCATGCATGGATTATTATAACTTCATAATTGTGGATCAAATGTCACAATTACATCTAATGTTTAATTAATAAGTGTATCTAATAGGCAAATTATTGCTTGATTATATATTTGTTTGTTCTCCTAAATGTTTGTATAATTGAGCTGTTAATATTTGCAATGGGACAAAGACTCTAGGGGATTCTGACAATCCGACAAAAACTCTGGGGGATCCTGATTCCTTATCTGAATATCAATAGTTTCCTGCTCTCAGAATGTTTATTCAGTTTCACCAATATTTACTTTTCTGTGAAGAGAGACGCTTTGCCATTACGTTGCGAATTATGGTTAATCCATATACTGTTGCATATCGATTACTGTAATTAAAAGTTTTGTAGCAGAATTACAGTGTCATAATATATTAATTGATTAGAGAGGATGAGCGCAGCATTTTCTCTCTTTTATTTTCGGTCATTCACTGTAAAGCGCTCCAGATATTTTTATAGTATTTGAGTACTGTAGTACTTCTAGCATGGTCACTGACATTTCCTTTGTATTAGCACAGTTGTCAATCATTTAATTGGAAAATACTCTAACTACTAGATATGGGAAGTTAGAGTTTGTCAGACTAATGAAATGGACATGCTACATCCAGCTCGATGTTTATATCAACCAACTCGATGAGACCATTACTCTTTCTTGCATGCCAGACAATGATATCCATCATTTTACTGGGGCTAGATATTTCCATCTCAGCCTAGGGTTGAGATAAAATTATAAAATTCCCAAATCCGGTATGCAGGAAAACCAAGCTGGTAGCTGGTGGCGTCAACGCACAATATGTCTCTAATATGCAAGAAAAAGAATCTTGGATATTTGGTTAAGATAGATAATTTCAACCCTCAGTTTAAGTTAATGTTTTATTCGGAACCTCGGCAGAGCCTTGGTTCCGATAAAAACACTTATGCCTCGGGTTGAAATTCCCTATCTTCAGCGCATACCCATGAAAGATTCTTGTAATCTATTACTTATCATCAAGCTTCTCATTTCTGTACAGTATTCAACAGTATCATGTTATTGGCAGGGGAGTGAGCTAGGCCCAGTTGATAGAATAGGAATAGGCCTAATTTTTAACTTACCCTAGCGTTGGTGTGGGTCCGGGAGCATGCTCCACCATTTTTTTATTTGAAATTTGTTTTCAGAATGCCTACAGTGAGTTCTGATGTACATTTATTTTTCAGATTTATTGAACGCTAAAAATAATTAGTACACAAATGTTCTCATATCCATCTCCCCATTTTTATTGCATTTTTCGACTTTTTAATTTTTCGATGTCTGAACATTAGGCATAGGCCCGGGCCTAGAGTGCCTACGCAGAGCTATGCCAATGATTGGAAATTCCCTCGAATAATAATATATCCAAATCTTATAAGACGTATTGATTTACCTATAAGATAAATTCACTGTCGCACCTTGAAATCGTGTAAATATCACCACGGACCTACCTTGGTTCCTTGATCCATGTACAGGATCAATCCATTTACAGGATCATCTCCAGTTGAAGTATTCATTACCAAGGCCACATGTTGTAAACATGTCTCCTGGAAGATTTTTGTTATTACCAGTCAGTTAATGATTGCTTGTCCTTCATTTCATAATTTTTTTTTATTCATGTCACATATAAGTCAATGCCATATTACCCCATATATTTAATATTCAGGCAGTTACAGATTATAGGATCTGTATTTTATTTTTGTTTTGTTTTGAATTATGATGAATGCATAATAATTTTGTGAGTAATATACTGAGGGAAAAAAGTTTAGCAGTTTGTTGCACCCTGGAAATAATACATTTTTGGTTGTAAAATCAAAGAAACTACTGCCATAGACGCAATATTTTATTAAACACACATCAATAACAGCCGAACATCTTAATGACGTAACGAATAAATGAAAGTAGGGGTCAAGCCGGTAAAGTCCCAAAATGTCAGTATATCTTGTATACAGTATTATTTCATCTTAAAAACTTGCTAAACTTTTTTCCCTCAGTATATATTCCTTAAGAGGTAATAACTTGCTAGACATTTATACCCCCAAAGTTAACTTCATTATAATACAACCTTCTGTGAATAAACCCTGACATCACCAGTCGGGCAGAGATATCTTAGTACTGGTGTAAGTTCAGATTTTAAGACGTTATTACTCACGTCTCGGGGATTTACTCAACACGGTGCTAGGACTGGTTGGCCCAGTGTCAGTATTATGTAACTGGGTGGGGGTATCGATCATTATTATCATGTGTCTATACAAAGATTATAATTCCAGTGTCGCAGCACTTTAAAGTTGAGCCTAGATCTCTCTGCTTCAAATAGACATCGTAATGATATGATTAAAAGATTGTTAAAAGAGGCGTAAATCCTATTCATGCAAATACACATACCTGTCATTGTCTCACGCATTGGGCGTGAAACACAAACATCTTTATCAAATCACGCTCACACGCATACATTTTACGTTCTCACACATTCCGAAAATTTAACCAAAATGTTTATTGTCTGCGATTTTTAAAATAAAATTTGGTATATTTTATGCCAAAAATCAATAAAATTTAGTATAGTTTAACCAGGAGTTACGAGTATTTTGTGAGACTTGAATTAATTCAATTCCAATATATGAGCATATGAACAGGATTACGAGTTTACCTCTAAGATAAAATTCATGAAATTCAAACAGACCGTCTCGGACTTGAGCAAGCTTTTTCCCACTGACCCCCTAACAAATGGGCAACCACACTTGCGCCCCATCTCATGCTCGACTTCCACTGGGCCTAATGACAGCTATGCAAACATACACATACATGCATCTTCATCTGCCTGCAATGCTCTAGTTGAATTTCACATCAAATGCTTCACATGGCAACTGCGCCCATCTTTCGTTTCATAAAATTTATCCTGCTTTCAGAAAGAGTTACACCAATATCAACAATAATACATTTTTCTCCATTTCAGATTGCGAGTGTGAAAACCAGACTTGATGTTAAAGAACCAAAAAAACGCAATCATCTCTTACTGAGACTCAAACAAATTCAAGTAAGTTTACAAGCTTTATTGAGTTTAAAGAGAACGTTGCAATATTCTTGAAAAATGTTTTCTAGTGCTCTAAAAAACTTAGAAAAGAGCGAAAGAATTATCAAAGTTTATTTTATTGTAACCATAAAAAACACAGGAGATAATTATGTCCTATTAAACAATTGCAAAGAACTTTACTTTACATATTAATGAGCTTTTAAAGCATTAATTAATAAAGAAACATTGTGGGTCTTCTTGTGAGGTCACATCAAAGTTGACCTTTGTCGGTCGCCATTCTTTCAAAAACGATGTTGCGACGTTTGCTTATAATTGATTATTTAACGTGAAAAACGTCTTCACAAAGATTATAAAATTGCGCAGACTTATGACAATCCCTTCTTCCTTTTTGTTTACGTTGGAGGCAATAATTTTTGGAAAATATAACCTTTTTTTCTTCATTTTGCTGCAAAGTTAGGGTCAGTCTATAATCGGAAATAAAAATTAAAAAAAATACTTTCCTAATTATATTCAAATTATGGATATCCATAAATAGTGAATAATTATTAGTAAAACAGAGGCAGCCAATAGGAAGACTAGTAGTCTCATTGCCTTGGCACTCAGCCAAAACAACAGCTTTTATTTAGTTTATTTAGTAAACAAGCACAATTTATATAAATAATATATCAGGAGGCAATCAGTTTGATGGAGGAATCCATATGTCAGGATATACATGTCACTGATCATTTGATATAGAACGGATTCATTGCAATGTTTAGTCTAGGAAAAATGCAATAGGCACAACTAGAAATCATACCAATGCTTCCTGCTAAGTTTCGTCAAATCCATCACGGTGTAACCAAAAAAAAAAAAAAATTAAAAAAAGTTTGTTTGTTTTTTAAATTAAACAAAATAAAAATTAAGGTTTGAAATTATTTTGTGTGGGTGAAACGTGACATTAATTAGTCAAGAGTTGTTTCATAAGACTAGTCAGGGTTTATGGGGTAGAAACATGACATTAATTAGCACCCTCTTTCTGGTTAGAGATAATGTTTAAAGATAGTTGTGTTTGTTGAATGTTTTGAATGGGAGACCATGTCGTAGATTATCTGTAGGTAAATATCTGCAGACTGGCTTTGTGTAAACTGTCCATATAAATCAGGAATTTAGTTGACTGATTCTCATAAGCATTTATCTTACAAGATAATTTTATTCAGCAAATTCTAGTGCTGGGAATCAGCTGAAAATCAATGATCGATCATCAGAATATTTTACCAACCGATGATCGATCATTAATCAATTAAACATGGCTGCTATTAAAAGACAAGACTAGTGCAAGTCTTTTTCAGACTATAATGAAGAAAAGAATCATATTTAAAGTATGTTCTAGTAATAAAGGAACTGAATGAAACTGACCAACATATATTTTAAACAAGAGGCCCAAGAGGGCCTTTGGACGCTCTTCTTGCTAACGCGGCTCTTATAACATCAATGAAGCGAATGACTGCCATTTTCGTTTTTTTTTGAAAGTTTCGGGCAAAACACAGCTTTTTAACTAAATCAAAGGCCATAACTCCTCTGTTACTGGTCCGACTGGTCCAACATAGAGCTAAAAAAATATATAGCATGTTTAACTAAATCAAGGGCCATAACTCCGCTTTTACTAATCCGATATGGCTGATTTTCGAACTTGTCCGAGCTTTCATTGATATTAACAATCTGATAAAGATTGGTAAAGATCGGATGAAAAATGAAGGCCCTATCGTCTTAACAAGGTAAAATATAGCATTTTTAACTAAATCAAGGGCCATAACCACGCTGTTACTGGTCGGATCTGGCTGGTTTTCGAACTTATCCGAGCTTTCATTGACATTAACAATCTGGTAAAGGTTGGTAAAGATCGGATGAAAAATGAAGGCTCTATCGTCTTAACGAGACAAAAGTTAACTACGGACAATGAACGACGGACAACTCGGCATCCCATTAAGCTCTGCTGGCCTTCGGCCAGTCGAGCTAAAAATAAAAAAAAAATTATAAAAAAAATAATAATTAAAAAAAACAAATAAAAAACAAGTTTGACAAAGATCACATGCAAAATGAAGGCCCTATCGTATGACCAGGCAAATTATAGCACTTTTAACAAAATCAAGGGCCATAACTCCACCGTTACTGGTTCGATCTGGTTGGTTTTCGAACTTGACCAAGTTTTCATAGACATTAACAATCTGATAAAGTTTGGTAAAGATGGATGAAAAATCTTAACGAGGCAAAATATATCATTTTGAACTAAATAAAGGGCCATTACTCCGCTGTTACTGGTCTGATATGAATGGTTTTCGAACTTGTCCGAGCTTTCACTGATATTAACAATCTGATAAAGTTTGGTAAAGATCGGATGAACAATGAAGTCCCTATCGTCTTAACGAGGCAAAATATAGCATTTTTAACTAAATCAAGGGCCATAACTCCGCCGTTACTGGTCCGATATGGCTGGTTTTCGAACTTGTTTGAGCTTGCAACAACATTACCAATCTGATAAGGATTGATAAAGATCGGATGAACAATGAAGCCCCTATCATCTTAACTAAGCAAGGGCCATAATTCTGCTGTTACTGGTCCGATATGGCTGATTTTCGAACTTGTCCGAGCTGTCATTGATATTAACAATGTGGTAAAGTTTAGTAAAGATAGGATGAAAAACAAAGGCCCAATCGTCTTAACGAGGCACAATATAGCAATATAGCATTTTTAACTAAATCAAGGACCATAACTCCGCTGTTACTGGTCCGATCTGGCTGGTTTTCAAACTTGTCCGAGCTTTCATTGATATTAACAATGTGGTAAAGTTTGGTAAATATAGGATGAAAAATGAAGGCCCTATCGTCTTAACGAGGCAAAATACAGCCGTATAGCATTTTTAACTAAATCAAGGGCCATAACTCCGCTGTTACTTGTCCGATCTGGCTGGTTTTCGAACTCATCCGAGCTTTCATTGATATTAACAGTATTAAAGTATGGTAAAGATCAGATGAAAAATGAAGGCCCTATCGTCTTAACGAGACAAAAGTTAACGCTGACGCCGACGACAGACGACGGACGGACGACGGACAACTCGGCATCCCATAAGCTCTGCTGGCCTTCATTTTATTTTCTTATATATTTTAGTAAAAGAGAATGAAATAAGCCATAATTTTCAATAATCGAGTAAAGCAGCTCATGAAAAATTGTAATCGATTAATCAGATCAAAGGCATAACTGATCGATGATCGATCAAATCGATTAATCGGAACAACACTAGCAAATACATTATATCACACATGAGTGCCGGTTTAATATTGAATTTATTAAACAAGGTAAGCTGAACATCAGTTTTATCCAATTGAGTTGAATAAAATCACTATTATTAATAGGCACAAATGTGAGATTCTATTTATCACTCCAAAAATGCCACATAACATACATTTTGTAGTTAAATGATTAAATTTAATTTTATAAAAACACTATCAAATAGGCATGAATGTAAAAATCTATGACACAGCTCCAAAAATGCCACATACATTATGTAGTCACATGACGACGTCGTATGTTGCTTCGGTCTTCTCAGAGTGTACTGCGTCATCGATTTCCATAATCCGATATTTCTAATGATTACGGAAATCGACGAGGCAATTCCGATTGCACACAAAGCTGAACAGAAGACCGAGCGATGAGTCAGCTCATTTGCATATTATTACACTAGGGTATTAATTATGATGTTGATGCCATGGCTCTATTACAGTCCCATACTGCAAGTTATGTAGCTAAAGGTCTTATGTATTTGATGTTTGAATCGTCATATATGACGGTCAATTTTTTGTGTCGCCTTTTCAAAGAAAAATGCGATACATGGGGATCACTTTGTCGTCCGTCAGTCCGTCAGTCTGTCCATCAGTCAGTCTGTCAGTCCATCATGAAAACAACGTTGGCGATAACTTTCTCATTTCTTGATATTTCTTCATCAAACTTTCAATATATACTCATCATGACAACACCTACATGACCATATTAAAATATAAAGGTCAAGGTCACACTGAAGGTCATTGTATGGGTTAAATACACATTTTTTTCTTCACGAAAACTTAATGTTGGCTATAACTTTCTCATTTCTTGACATTTCTTCATCAAACTTTCAATATATACTCATCATGACAACACCGACATGACCATACTAAAATATCAAGGTCAAGGTTACACTGAAGGTCATTGAATGGGTTAAATACTCGTTTTCTTCTTCACGAAAACTTAATGTTGGATTTCTTGATATTTCTTCAAACTTTCAATATTTATACTCATCATGACAACACCGACATGATCATACTAACATATCAAGGTCAAGGTCACACTGAATGTCATTATATGGGTTAAATACTCGTTTTTTTCTTCACGAAAACTTAACGTTGGCTATAACTTTCTCATTTCTTGATATTTCTTCATCAAACTTTCAGTATATACTCATCATGACAACACCGACATGACCATACTGAAATATAAAGGTCAAGGTCACACTAAAGGTCATTATATGGGTTAAATACTCTTTTTTTCTTCATGAAAACATTAGCTATAATATTTTTATTTCTTCATCAATCATCAATTCTTCATGACAATACTTGTCATGACAACAACGACATGGTCATATTAAAATATAAAGGTCAAGGGCACACTGAAGGTCACTGTATGGATTAAATCCTCATTTTTTTCTTCACGAAAACTTAGTCAGGCCAGTTTGTCAAGGTCATTTTATTTTACCTGGGTCCAAAAAACCTTGTTATACTGACAAAGCATTGACAGGCGTTTCGCAGAACACTCGTCTAGTTTTGTGGTAGGGGCAGACCACCCCATTTGTCCTGGGTAGAACCAGTACTACATACCTCCCGCCATCTGTAATAATCGATACTTTCTCACTAGACAAGCCAAGCTCCTAGTGGAATTTGAATTTGGTGAGATAGTTTTAGATGCAGTGTCTTTACTAGCCTGAGGTCTTATGTAAATAAAGGCTTAACCATAGTGAATGTTTATGTTACTACTGATCTACTGATAATGCTGCCTGTAACATAAGTTCCATGTTACCATGAGGTTTGAAGGCCTCAAGGAAGATTAATGTTGTAATTGGTAGAGTTTAATTCCCATCATTAAGCCAACTTGGCAAGAGTTACCAGTCATTAAATGAAGTTTTTATCTGTATTATTGTAATGTTAATGCATATCTTTTTTAACAAGTGTGCAAACAAAATTTAAAATTGTTTGAAAAAGATGTAGTTATTAAAACTTATTACTATAAATTGTTTTAATAATTATTATTATTACATGACGGTCAATAAACACCCTGTCAATAAACACACTATACTGTTAATATCTGTTCTCAAAATGTGTGACAAACGCTGTGTAAGTTTCTTAATATCGGTAATCATTTTCCACTTAATTTTGACATGTGAAATCTGATAAATACGTATTTCTGTAATAGTAGTGACTTGGCGCTATGCAAAATGCTAAGTGGGCCTGTTATAAAATGTAAAAAAATATATATATATATTTTTTTTTTTTTTTTTTTTAAAAAGTGGGATTTGGTGGTTGTGTGGGGTAGGGTAGCACTATTATTAGGGGAGATGAAATATGGTTTATACTTATATAGACATTTAGAAAAAGGAATGAAATCAGAAAAATGTGTATCCTTTGATGGTCGTGAACTGGAACTCGGAGCTACTAAATTTAATTTATGTTTATGTTTCTCCATTTTCATCTAATGGTATAAAAAAAATGGAATTAGTTTTCAATGGAATACAACAACTTATTCTTTAATCTATGTTGAACAACTATCAGTATATAGCCATAATTAACTATTAGGTGCATTGTGGATATTGTTCTGTAAGGAAGGGCCGTAACTGATGGTGTAAAAGAACTTGTGGCTCGTCCCATTTGTATATAGTTGGCAAACGGGGTTGATCAGAAATTATCTTGAAAATTTGAGTTTCATAACTGAATTAAACAACAAATTCACTGATTGTTTTTACACTTGTTCCCTGGTGCGGTGTCCGTTCGTCCGTCCTTTCTGTCCATAAACTGTTTTGTATTGACTACTCCTCTGAAACTACTGGATGGATTTTCATGACTTTACAGAAATGTTGCCCATGAAGTCTAGTTGATTCTAGCAAAATTTCATGTTATAGAGTTATATAGTAAAAACTTGTAGCGACTACTCCTCTGAAACTACTCGACGGATTTTCATGAAACTTCACAGGTATGTTGTTCTTGATGTTAAGTCGGTCCTAGCAAAATCTCAGGTTGGCCAGAAATTCAAGATGGCCACCACTGCTAAAAATAGATTTTGAAAAAACATGTTTGTAGTGACTACTTGTTGAAAACTATAAGTGATATTGATATGGGACTTTTTATAAAATGATCAGCATGGCATGATATTGGTCCTTGTCAAAAATCATTTTGATTCGACAAAATTTAGCACCTTGTTTTGAAAACAAATCTGCAGCACAGTAACCCATTAATCCAGAATCATTTTAACTTTAAACCTGCTCGCATATAATTAAATAAAATTTTGAGTTTTCATTTTTCATCTTATTCTGTCTTAGCACCCAGTTTAGGTGTCCAGTGAGGGTGACGTTACCTTTTGTTAATAGGCAATGGCTTGCGATCAAGCAAAGAACCCAGTTAGGTGTCCAGTGAGGGTGACTGTTGCCTTTTGTTAATGGGCGATGGCTTGCGATCAAGCACACAACCCAGTTAGGTGTCCAGTGAGGGTGACTGTTGCCTTCTGTTAATGGGTGATGGCTTGCGATCAAGCACAGAACCCAGTTAGATGTCCAGTGAGGGTGACTGCTGCCTTTTGTTAATGGGCGATGGCTTGCGATCAAGCACAGAGCCCAGTTAGGTGTCCAGTGAGGGTGACTGCTGCCTTTTGTTAATGGGAGTTTACAGGAGGGTCTTGTGTGTCTTTTTTTGTGTAGAAAGTATACTTGTGTGACTTTTTTTTCTTGTGTGACTGACAAACAAGCATGTCTCTATGCGCAGGAAATAGCCTAATTCTTCATTTAAAGCAATAAAAAAGTGCAGTCACACAAGGGGAAGGGAGCTTGTGTGACTAAAATGTGTCCAAATGGTAAAAACGACACACAAGATAAGAACGTACACACAAAAAAAAAGACACACAAGTTTTGAGTCACACAAATTCTGATTTTGTGTACGTCCGCGTTGACTTGCGATCAATCACAGAACCCAGTTAGGCAATGCAATTGTAATTATTAATTGAAAGCTGCTATACAATGAAGAGCAGAACCCATTTTAGGCTTCCATGATAATTTTTTAAAAGACAATGCGTTTGCGATCAAGTGCAGAACTGAGTACAGTCAGGTTTTCATTAATATTGTCGATGGACAGTGGCTTTACGATCATGTGCTGAACTGATGTAGGTGTCTGGTGGAAAACGTTTATCATCTGCCCTATAAAAATGACAAAACGGCATGGTAAGAAAGCATAACAGAAGCAGAAGCCAAGAAGAGGCACTGAATATTAATTAATGGAGCATTTAAACAAGTCCAAAAGTAGATCAAGGAAATTTGCAAACAACCAGAACGAACACAAATTTTGTGTTCTGACATGCTGAACAAAAGAACATCTACTAAATAATTCTGATAGTAATTTAAGGTCTAGTAATATATTTACATTGTTTCCGCCCCTTTCATGATTTGTGCTGAAGTGAAGCATACATATTTAATGAGTATCGAAAACATTAAAATGATTTAAACAAGATACATCCTGTTGAAACTAAATCTGATCAATAAAGACTTAATTCGCCATTTATATTTGTAAGGTGACATATAAATTACGGTAACGATCCTTTCAGCTTTATTATTTAATATTGATTTCTGGGTGTTATGTTTTTAATTTGTTTATTTCGCGATACATAAGCAACTACAGTGAAAGTGTGCTATATCTATTTCATTAATCGATAAATTCTTAAATTTTTTAAATCCTGTCATGAGGACCAGTCACAATCTGCATACATGCTTAACTCAGACACACGCGAATAAGTGTTACTTTTACCAATATGCGTGTGTTTCAATATCTGAGTCTGTATAATGAAGTTTTCTGGAATTATTATGACCATCATTGGCGTAGCTGTACGAAGAGGCACTATTTCAAAAATTGAAAAATTAGTAAGTCCAAAAATGCAATAAATATGGGGAGTAGGGAGGAGCAGTGGGTATTTTCAGATACATTTGTGTACTTGTCTTTGCCTTTCTATAAATCCGAAATATACTTCAGAACGCACCTAATGCATTATAACATCAAACAAAAAAAAAGGAGGGTGGTGGGGTAGGGGAGAGGTGGGGTTGGGAGATGAGAGCGCATGCCCTAGGACCCCACTAGGATAAGATAAACATCAGGCCTATGCTGTCAGCCTATAGCTACTCCCCTGATCATGTTGAATCAAACAAGATTTATATTCAAAGAAATATACAAGAAAATAAGCTATTTGAGCTATTAGTGCATCTTGTAAACTGTTTATGCTTTAATAAAATTATATTCAAATTGATCTGATTATGTTTAACATTAACATCGAGGCCAAATAGCAAGTGGGATCGTGGTCGTGGGTTCAATACCCAACCATATCATACCAAAGATTTTATAAACATATACCCCTCAAAATAATTTAATGACCAGCTAGTTTTTCTCCCATATATTTAACATAGAAATCCTGCATATATAACAAATCGAGGGCATAGTGTAAAACTGTTGTATCTTGTTCTTTATTTAAATATAGTTACAACAGTTTTCCACTCACCCCTCGAAATAACTTGAATGAAACTAAAACTTCAAGAAAGGTCTGACATTAAATCGAGGGATATTTTTCTTTTTCGAAAAAATTGGGACATTTCGAAAGACAGGCTGTTTTCCCCAAAATGCCATTTCAAAATATTTTCCTAGATTTTATCAAATAACTTAAATTTTAAAAGCAACTCTGGCCCAATAAACATGGATATAAGGTTTAACAGCGGGTATTTAGTAATTTAATGCAATTTTAAAACACACACCATCGAATTGACAAATATCCCAATTTTCCTTTCCATCTAAATTTGAAGCAAATTTTGGAGTATGTATTGGCATTTGTGTAGTGTGAGATTGTTTTTTGTTCTAAATTATTGAGAAATAACTGCTGTATCAATTAGACATCGGAGAACATGTTAAATTGCGAATATCTCATTTTTGGGTAAAATTTAGTGTTTTTCACAAATTTCAAATCTGCAAATTTTGAAATTTTGATTTGTGTTGTAAAATGATGCCCAAGCTACCAGAAACATTATTTTGGTTAAAGATGACTATTAAAATAAATACAGGGTTTTGAATTGCATGGATGGTCTTTAACTTATTTTGAGGAGTAAAGTAATAGTAGCTGCCTTGCTTTGTGTTTAACATATAAACGGTAGTTCAAGGACCGCTTGGCCTGGTGTCAGTTTAATGTGACTGGGTGAAGTGGCATGTCATGAGTCGACGGCGTGATATAACCAGTGTGGCAGCACTATAAAGTTGAGTATTGATCGAGTTCACTGCTACAAAAAGACAATGTCATGACTGAAAGATTAGGCCACATAAAAAAATATGTATGGTTAAGGTAACCCGACCGACCCTATTTTAAGGGGCCAACTCTTAAACTTTTTCTGCAAAAAAATCAAAAACAAAACAAAACATTTTTGTTGATAATGCAAAAAAATCTAACTCAAGGTATCGCAATTTAACATATTAAATTCATTATCAGATTGAGAAAAAAAAAATCCTACCTACCTGCCCTTTTTTTTTTGCCATTATTGAAAGTGACAATTAATACACCCTATATTGGTACATATATTGTACATGTAGTCTTGTGAAAAAACAAATATACATATATTGTCAGGGTCTTAGCTAGGGCCTTTAGAATGTGTATGCAAACAGTCTAGTGAGCTTTTTTCCCCAAGACCATCTGTGGTGCAATCTGAAGGCATTTCCACAATAAAATGAGGCTGATTTTGTCTGAAATTTATAAACAAAAATCTAGAAAAAAGGTGAGCTAAATGAAGAAGTTACCTGACTAGCTCTTGTTTTTATTGCATTTTTGGACTTCTTAATTTTTTCAATATTTGGGACAATGTGTACGCAACTGCGTAGGTAACTACGCGCCTGATTGTAGTATTGGCGGGAAAAAAACAGGTGTTTTTTTAACCAAAAGATAAAGTATTTCCCATTAGTGATCAATAACTATAACAATAGCCAGGTAGCCTTCAAGTTTAATTCAAGTTTAATTCAGGTTGCCTAATAGATTTATACTACCAATATTTTACAAATTTACAATTCTCTGGTCTGTTTGATTGATTGATCAAAGATATTGGAAATATTGATATATTGGTGAATAACCGGGTGCAGAAGCATGTCTTTACATTCCTGGTGTATGATATTAAGGGATTACTACTTGTTAACCTATTGGTCTTCTTGTTACCTTCATGTCAACAGTATACAGTCATGTTATGCTTATGTGAGAATTAAAAGTAAAATAGAATTTATTCTTTTTCTATTATGAGAATGTTTGTTTGTTTGTTTGTATGGTATTTTTACGTCATTTTCAACACATGTAAGGTTATATATGACGGTCGTTTTTTTTTGTGGTGGAGGCAGACCGCCCACTTTTCCTGGGTAGAACCAGTACTGTACACCTCCCGCCATCCGTAAGAATCGACACTTTCTCACAAGTCGAGCTTCTAGTGGGATTCAAACCCGCAGAGGTGAGAGCAGGGCTGTACAAATCCTATAGCCCGACGCCAACCAAAGCCAACCAAAGTCGGGCGTATCACTTTTTCCAAAGATTTCAGTCCCGGACTAGTCCAATTTTAAAAAAAGAGAAAGTCGGGCATGTCACTGTTTGAAAGATTTCACTCCCAGATTTGTCCAATTAACAATGTCGGCCACTTGTCATAAAACAACCCAGCACACTTCTCAACGTAATCCTTTAATTGCACTCGCTTATGTAATGCAATTAGCATCCACGGCAGTGATCAGCAATGACCCCTGGCAAATTTTATCAACAATCGACCATGCCGGATGTCCCGCCTCCAAATTACTTTTATTGACAGTCGGCATTGTCGACATTATCCTGATTTCAATTGACCCGATCTATTTTAATCCAGACCCGCTAGCCAATGAAATGACTACTACAGGTAAATCACATGTTCGTCACGTGATTACCTGTTCGTCACGTGGTGAGCTGAAAATGGCGATACACTCAAACAAGAACACCTAACACGTTGATTAATTAGCAATCAGGCCAATTTGTCGGCAATCTTTCGATTAAGTAAAAAAACTAAGGACGTTTGATAATGAAAGCATCTTTGATATGAAACGGTAGGTGTGCTTTTTTGTTGTTTCTCAGTGTATTGTTGAGCGTAATTGTAACAGACATGAAAGACGGGTGGGGTAACGGTTTGTGCATAGTTAGTGTACAAATTACGTTCGAAGAATTGAGTTGTCAAATAAAAATGAAATAAAACAAACAAAACTGATATACATAATCAGTTTGATTTCGTATTCGGCAGTGCTAATGTTTACATTTCAAAAATGAAATTGCTGAACTTTTTCAGTGTTAAAAATAAGGAAAATATTCAGAGTGAAAGCGAAAGTGAAAGTAGAAAAAAAGAGGAAAAATGTAGAATGTGATACACAGCCAATCAAAAAGTCAAAATCATATGGTGTAGTGGACAAAAACATAAAAATAAAATGTTTATATTGATTCACATGTTTTTTATTTTTTGCATTAGGTAAAATGGTAATAAAGTTAAGAATCTCATCTGTAGCCCCTTACCTATTTAAAGTTATGACTCTTTTTTTTCTCTCCATTAAATGATTATCTGAACTGTAATATGAAACTCAATATCTATATTGAAATTTAAAAATGCAGATGTGATTCTTACTATTGCTACTGTTTCACCTAATGGCAGTCTACAATTTATACCACTAAAACACATTAATTGTCTGAAGAGTAAATAAGGATTGTTTCATTTACTGTGTATAATGAATTGTAATGAGTATGCAAATCCGTTCAAATAAGACGCAGTTTTAACATATTGAAAAATCGAAAAAATTCAGGACTTGTGTCCATTTTTTTGGGACTAGTGACAATTGTTTTGGGACTAGTCACTTTTGACAGGGTGACTAGTCCCAGACTAGTGGCTAAAAAAAATATTTGTACAACCCTGGAGAGGCGAAGGTTTACAACGCAACGTCGTTAACCATTTGGCCACGGAGAATGTAAATGGATGGGGGAAAATAAGGACACTCAGCGGACGGGGCTTCAACTCGGAAAATATTTAATGATATCGCCATAAAAGCTAGATCTGCGGCAAGACAGTAGTAAATGCGCTTATAAACTTATCTATTTACATATACCCCCAACTGACTCCTACTATAAGAACTATCTCTACCATAGGTTTCATGACAATACTGAAAAGCCTTGATAGCTGATCATCGTAATCCGGTGGTGGGGAGAGAAGTTGTTGGGCATTGTAATCTAATAAGTGGAAGGGATGGATTAGGGGCCATTAATGGAAGAGTTTATTTCAGGGAGCTTAGTATCCTTGCTTTATGTCTGCTTAACTGGTAGAACAGCTACCTTGCATGCCGGAGGTCATGGGTTCAATCCCTGGGTGGGTCATAACAAAGACCTAATAAAAACAGTAAAAGTAGCTCCCTTGCTTGACACTCAGCATATAAGGGGCAGTGCTGGGTCGGCCCGGCTTAGTATAATAATACTGGCTGGGGTATCCTGTCATATGACTATGGTGTGGTATTACAGTGTTGCCACACTATAAAGTTGAGCATAAAGCTCACTGCTACGTACAGTATAGACACTCTCGTAATATGACTGAAAGGTTGTGGACACACGGCAATCTTGATATTTTAAAAACTGATGGCGTCCCGTTATTTTTTCTCTTAACTTGCATTTGTTCAATCATTAACATTAATTGTTAGAATAGTTCAAAACAATTTTTTTTTTACATATTACTAACTTTTTATAATATTGCATCAATAATATATTTAAACATTTGGTAAAATAGTGAAGAAAATAGAAATCTCAATTTTTTATTTAATTATATGCAAGCAGTTTTAAAGTCAAAATGACGCAGGAAAACTAAATCGAGGAGCAAGTTTTAGTGTTTGAATAAAACTTAAGATTGCCATGTGTCCCTTTAAAATACAAAACATTTTTGATCTTTTGTATAACGCTAAAAAAAAAATAATATTATTTTAAAAGAGCGCATTCTTGGCATTTATCATAGTGCCCAGGCATTACTATTAGGGGAAATACGGTATAAATGATGAAAATGATTGTATTATATTAAATTTTGGTCTCTTTTTTTCTTGCAGAAAGAAGAGGAGAGGCAGACTGAGATTGACCATGAAAATAAATTACTGCTCAGTAAGATGACTACAGTAATGAAGTATGGGGGTAACATTGACAACTGGAATAACTATGAATCTAGAAGGTAATTAAAAAGTGTGTTTGTTTGAATGGTGTTTTACGTCATTTTTAGCACATCTTAGGCCATAATTATATGACGGTCATTTTATTTTTTTTGTGACCCCATTTTCCTGGGTAGAATCAGTACTGCATTTGTAACCTTCCGCCATCCGTAAGAATATAGTCGGCACTTTCTCACTTGACAAGTCGAGCTCCCAGTGGGATTTGAACCTGCAGCATTGAGAGGTGAGACAGGTTGAAATGGATGAAAATTAAAGTAATGAAATATCATCAGGGTAACACTCAGACAACAGTATTTACTGGAATAACAACAAATCTAGAAGCTTAAGGTAATTAAACAATTCTTTGAATCACTGGCATGATCTTAATGAAGCTTTGACACAAAGTTCTCTGGCCATGGTGTTTTCCTTTTAGATTTGTGGTCACTTGGTTAAGTCAATGTTTGTCCAGGTTTTCTGATATTCTAGATGACTATCACAATAGTTTACAGTCTCTACTTTAAATCATTACTTCATTTCACTCAGTTGTGGTTGTTAAAAATAATATTTTCTGGGACAACTGGCACGATTTCAAAGAATCTTTGCCACCCTGTTCTTTAATCGATCGTTACGTTTCCCCACTATTCAAGATAGCAGCCTTTATTTAAAAAATAAAGATATTTAGAGGTTAAAGAACAGCTTATATTTTTTTGATAATTGTGTGCACATCTTATAGACAGATTTGTGAAGTCTTTCTACTGATAAAAAGAGTAAGGTTTGGAATAAAATATTCCCATGCCCATGACCCTAATATCAGAAAGAGGCTGCGTAGAGTCCCCAATAGGGGCTCGAAGTAAACGCACGGATCAGCCGGCAGCAGCGAAGTCAGATGGTTGCAGAGGTCAGATTGGCGAAATTGTTGGAAGCGAATGGTAGAGTTAGTATTTCTGCTTTCTGTTGCGTATTTTGCTAAAATTAATGTTTGGAAAATGATTATGCAGGTTTGAAAAGGAATGACAGAGGAAGCTTTCACTTTAAAAATTTGGTAATAAAACAACGTAAGTGTTTAAAGCACCCTGTATATATGTCTCCTCTTGGTTTTAAGTAAATATATCTAAGAAAGTATGCATTGAATTAACATTTCAAGCATCTAAAGCAATTATCCATACATTTATTTACCTTTATGCACCAAAATACATGTTATATTAATCTTAATAAAGTTGTAACGGTCAACCTTTTCAGACGAAGTTAAAAAATATTAAATTTCCAATATTTGTTATTATTCAGGTCAACTTTTCCTTTTGGCACTCGCAATTAATTCTCCGAATAACATCCAATTGTTTATCTTTAAAGTTTAGATCCTAATTATGCTCCGAGAAGAGTTTGTTCCACTCCAAAAATCCCTCGATGTTGTCAGTTGATAGTGGACTTATTTGATGAGGGGAATATGAATACCTTCACCTCGCGCGAGAATATCAAGGGAATTTTTAATTAAAATGCAAAATGACAATATGGCCGATATAATAAATAAAAGTTAATTCAAAACATGAATGTTTTATTGTGTCATTACAATCAATATAGGTGCAGTTTTATCATTGCAGGTTGGTATATTAAACATTAATTGATCGATCTGTTAAGCTTAATTATCGTAAAAAGTCGACCCGACGCAGCAAACATCGTCGAAAGTGCATGACTGTGTGTTTTAGTAATCCCCCGGTTTTCACTATAGGAGTTCCTATGATCCTAAAAAGTCACAAAAAAAAGAAGTCTTTTAGGGTCAGAGAAGGTTCGGATTATCGCAATTGTCATGATATGAAGACTAAATTCAAATATTTTTTGAACAGTTGGTGTGTGTTTTTATGCCCCCGAAAGGATGGATGATCTTGGTAAGGTTCACAGTCCATTTACGACTTTGATGATCTTGATTATGAAAGTCAAGTTATCACCGTGCAAAACGCGACATATTTCAGACATGCTTTTATGAGATTTCCAAGATCCCGGACCAGTAAACTAGTATTTTGACAGTATATAGTATGAATGTCAGAGCAGGCATGGGGTTGGGGACCCTTGTGTGTATGGGGGGCGGGGGGACCAAAACTATTTTTTTTTCTTAGTATAATATATATTATATTGATGAAAATACAAAAAAACAATTGTGGAGGAGGATGGGGTGGTGTGACCTTGACATAGAAGGTACAGACCTGGATTTTGCATGTGACACATTGTCTTGTTGCGGTGAACACGTGTGCCATGTGTATATGAAAATCCTTCAATGGATGACAAAGTTATAGGTCGGACTCGACTTACATGACTTAAAATCAACTATAGAGCCATATGGCATGATTTGACCTCTAAGTGTGACCTTGAACTTGGAGCTACGGACCTGGATTTTGCGCACGACACGTCGTCTTGTTGTGTTGAACACTTGTGCCAGGTTATATGAAAATCCTTCAATGGATGACAGTTATAGATCGGACACGACCTACATGAGGCCCAAAAAATAGGTGTGTTTCCTATTGCATGCTCTAAAAAAAATAGGGTAGGTTGGTAGGCAGTTTCTTTTTCTTTTCTTTTTCTTTCTTTCTATTTTTTTTTTTGAGCAGGATATTGTTAGATTCTGTTTATCTCATAAACCCCATACATGTTGAGGATATAACTGAAAGTTTCTCTGTGATGTCAGTTTCCCAAGACATAAGACCGCCCCAGTTAAATTACGCATTCCTGATACAAATAATAGGACACTTTAAACCAGAATACCTTTGCTTAACATGCATTTTACTAATTAGTTAATTAGCATGGCATTGTTTATCTGAAAGGAAAACATTAAACTCTGAATGTATCCTGACATTCCAGGCAAATCATATGGCTTACGTAAATATTTTCCACTTTTGCTGTGTAATTTGGTAATTATTTGCATATAATACCAGTGCCCGTTTGATTACAGAAAATATATTATGGTGTTATGTTTCACTTCCATGATATAAGCTATATGATAAATCATTGTTCAGAACAATTAACTTGATTTTTTTTTTTTAATTTTGCATAAAATTTTTCAGGGTTGGTACCTTAAAAATGTCGGGCCACTGGAAACTAGGTATTTTTTTATTTGGCATGACTTAAAATCAAATAAAGGGCCATATGGCATGATTTGACGTTTAAAGGTGACCTTGACCTTGGAGCTACTGACCTGGATTTTGCATGTGAAAATCCCTCCATAAATGTCAGAGTTATTGACCGGTCACAAAATGTGTGACGGACGGAAGGACAGACGGATGGACATTGCGATTGCCATATGCCCCCGAAGAGGCCCACCCTTCGTGGGCATAAAAACACACACCAGCTGTTCAAAAAATATTTGTATTTAGTCTTCATATCTTGACAACTGAGGTTGCATAGCCTTTATACTATTTACCACAATACAACTTTCAATCCAAACTGTACAGTGGTTACCCTAGCAATCGTCAAAACCCCGAAAGAATTGCTTAAAGCAATATGACCTTCCCGTTCGCATCTGAAATGTTCACACTGACTTCACAGTTCGCACTTGTAAAACACATCTGACATTCCGGTTCGCTATTTTTTTTTACACTGTCGACTTCAAAATGCTATAACTCGGAAAGTTTTCATTATTTCAATACTTTGTACAGTTATACAGAAAGGATTGACGATCTTGACAAGCGTTTTAAATTGAATTACAATTGCGAATATCAGTTCGTTATTTGTGTTTATTCTGAAAATTTCATTGTTTTTACAAATCTTTGGACATTTATACTTGGTGCTTTGTCGTTTTATTACCATATTTTTAAAGTGAAAGCTTCCTCTGTCATTCCTTTTCAAACCTGCATACAGGTAATCATTTTCCAAACAATTTAGCAAAATTTGCAACAGAAAGCAAAAATACTAACCCCACCATTCACTTCCAACAATTTTGCCAATCTGACTTCTCTGCAACCATCTGACTTCGCTCAGTGTGGCAAAGCAAGAAAGAAGAAACAACAAAAAGAGCAAGTAGCAGCTGCTTTCTTGTTAAAAAAAGAAGAGAGATCTATCAAATAAAACAACAAAGAAAGAAGTATAAATTAAAGTAGCACCACAAAAAGCACTTTTCTGTGAAAAAGAGCACTCATCCGACTTTTAATGGTTGACAGGTTTTCTTATGAAATTACGTTTTCATGTTTTAGGACCCCCTTTGAATTATTTTTGTTGCACCCTGCAACACTTGAAGTTGGAGCCAGTTTTGCTCTATTTGGCTCCAATGGCAATATAGAGGCCCATTTAGGTGGGGTCTCATATGGCATAGGGAAAAAGTAATTTGTCTATATAGAAAAAAATAATGTGTCTATATGGATTTTTTTTTAGATAAATTACAAAACTCATAATTATGGCATATGGAAAGTAATATTTTGGCTATATGACATATGGATAACACTAAATAGGCTCATATGGCATATAAAAAAAGCCCTAACTGAGGCTTTTTACACATTTATTAAGAGAACAAACTATACAATTATATAATTTAGTTGACAGGTGTAATGGTTTAATTAAATTGATGTTGTCTTTAATTGTAAAAAGAGTGCAGTCCCGCCTTTATATAATATTCAAGATGGCCACCGCGATGACAATGTATGTTTTACATAGAGCTATAGTATACTTAAAGGGAAAGGCACCCATAGAAATATAATAAAGTGACATATTACACCCACTGTCAGTTAATACAAATGTCTATTATCATTAAAAAAATAATGTTGAAGAGAACTGAAATATTGCCTATATCCTAATTCACTTCAACATTTAAAAGAGTTCTTGTTAAATACAATAATGGATTGAATTTGGTTTGTTCAAAACAAGATTATTTTTTAACCATTTTTCTGTTATCTGTATTGTAGACAATGCATGTAATTATTAATTTCTGGAAAAAATTAATATGCTTTTTGAAATATTTGTATCAGCAAATTTATGATTAGTAGCTTTTATGTGTCTCTGAAAGTACTAATACTTCAGAAAATAGTATTCATATAATTATGTAAACTAAGATATAAATCATATGTAAACTAAGATATAAATCATGTAAACTAAGATATAAGTCATATGTAAACTAAGACATAAGTCATATGTAAACTAAGATATAAGTCATATGTAAACTAAGACATAAGTCATATGTAAACTAAGACATAAGTCATATGTAAACTAAGATATAAGTCATATGTAAACTAAGATATAAGTCATATGTAAACTAAGATATAAGTCATATGTAAACTAAGACATAAGTCATATGTAAACTAAGACATAAGTCATATGTAAACTAAGATATAAGTCATATGTAAAC
The DNA here is from genome assembly GCA_037043455.1 of Cyrtodaria siliqua. Lineage (NCBI taxonomy): Eukaryota > Metazoa > Mollusca > Bivalvia > Adapedonta > Hiatellidae > Cyrtodaria > Cyrtodaria siliqua. Next base: position 3,181 of record JAWPHD010015391.1, on the reverse strand, counting down.
TAAGATATAAGTCATATGTAAACTAAGATATAAGTCATATGTAAACTAAAACATAAGTCATATGTAAACTAAGACATAAGTCATATGTAAACTAAGATATAAGTCATATGTAAACTAAGATATAAGTCATATGTAAACTAAGATATAAGTCATATGTAAACTAAGATATAAGTCATATGTAAACTAAGATATTAGAGCTAGTTATAGAATGTACTCTAAGTGAATATAGTTCAAGAGTTTTCATGAATTTAAATTTGCTTTTTTAGCTCACCTGAGCCGAAGGCTCAAAGGTGAGCTATTGGGATCACTCTTCGTCCGTCATCCATCGTCCGTCGTCATCGTCCGTCGTTAACTTTTGCTTCAAACGACTTCTCCTCAGAAACCGCGTGGCCAATTTTGACCAAACTTCAAGTGGATGATCCTTATGAAATTAGGTCAGCGCGACATCCAAGATGGCCACCATTATCATATATGGTCGAAACCTTAAAAAATCTTCTTCTCAAGAACAGCTGGACAGATTTAAACAGTTTTTCTTTTAAAATGATTGTCAAAGCCTAGACTATCAAGTTTGTTCAAATGAAGTCCCGGGTTTCAAAAATGGCCTTGCCCCGGGGGTCCAAAGTTTGTTTAATTGAGATTTTGCATGTTTTTCATATAGACATCTAGGAAAAAACTTTAAAAAATCTTCTTCTCTGAAACCACAAGGCACAGAGGTCCTCATATATTACATGTAGCATCAGGTTATGGTCCTCTACTAAGTTTGTATAAATGGTACCCTGGGGTCAAATTTGTCCCCGCCCGGGGGTCACAGTTTTACATAGAACTAAAATAAAAATATATTTAAAAATCTTCTTCTCGGAAACTACAAGAGCCAGAGGTATGATATTTGCATTTACTACAAGCTTATGGTCCTTTACCAATTGTGTTCAAATGGTGACCCTCGGGTCACATTTGGCCCCGCCCCAACGGTCACATGTTTTACATAGACAATGTATAGGGGAAAACTTAAACAATCTTCTTCTCTGAAACTGCAAGAGCCAGAGGTTTAATATTTTGCATTTGCTATAAGCTTATGGTCCTCTACCAAGATTGTTCAAATGGTGACCGAGGGGTCAAATTTGTCCCCGCCCCGGGGGTCACAGTTTTACATAGACTTATATAGGAATTCTTTTTAAAAAATCTTCTCGGAAACTACAAGAGCCAGAGGTTTGATATTTTGCATTTACTATAAGCTTATGGTCCTTTTACCAAGTTTGTTCAAATGGTGACCCTCGGGTCACATTTGGTCCCGCCCCAAGGGTCACATGTTTTACATAGAGATGTATAGGGAAACAACTTAAAAAATCTTCTTCTCTGGAACTGCAAGAGCCAGAGGTTTAATATGTTGCATTTGCTATAAGCTTATGGTCCTCTACAAGTTTGTTCAGATAGTGACCCTGGTATGTCAAACTTGGCCGCGCCCCAGGGGTCACAGTTTTATATAAGACATATGTATAGGGAACAAAAACAATCTTCTCTGAAACTGCAAGAGCCATGGCAGAGGTTTAATATTTTGCATTTACTATAAGATTATGGTCCTCGATCAAGTTTGTTCAAATGGTGACCTTGGGGTAAAATTTGACCCCACTCCGAGGGTCACAGTTATTACATAAACGTATATAGGAAACACATTAAAGTCTTCTTCTCTGGAACTACAAGAGCCAGAGGTTTATTATTTTGCATTTACTATACTCTTATGGTCCTTTACCAAGTTTGTTCAAATGGTGACCCTTGATTCACATTTGACCCCGCCCGATGGGTCACGTTTTTACATAGACTTGTATAGGGAAAAACTATAAAAAATCTTCTTCTCTAAAACCACAAGGCACACAGCTCTCAAATATTACATGTAGCCCTTGCGTCACATTTGGCTCTGCCCAAGGTGTTACTCTCTAGCACCTTCATTTTGTATTTGATCTTTACCAAACTTTGTCCAGGGTCTTAAAACTGTCTATATCAATGTTGTTATACACAACAGAGCCCACATTTCTTGAACAATCTTAACCAACTTGCACAGATTGTATATGACTCCAAAGATTTCGAAGAAGTTCGTATAATGTGCCAGTACTAAGGTGATCACTTTAGGGCCATCTTGGCCCTCTTGTAATGGTTCAAATTTACTCAGGTGAGTGATGACCCTCTTGTTATTTATTTAAAAGTTTTGCTTAATTTTGTATCGGACATTACTATTATAGGCCTAATTAAATTGAAAAAGGAATGTAACTGTGTGTGCGTAGTTCAAAGGATTATAGTCCCTCTACCATTTGAGGCCCGAGAAGAATCCCCTGTTGACTCTGCATTAATTGTGTGTGGACTTTGTAACTCAAAGTTCATAAGTTTTCCTTCATTTTGGACTTATTCAACATGCATTCTGGTCTCAAACTACCATCTGTAAGAGGAATGGACAATGAGCATGACCAATGATGTGGCAGAAGATATTAAGAAGTTTACGGGTTTGGTTTATTTCAGTTATAACTACCCGTTTCGAGAAAAGTACAATGAGGGATATCGTCGAGGGAGAATATTTGGCATTGCTCGTCGCCTGGAGACTGTGAAACCAAAGTTAAATATAAATGCATGGGTAAGTTTTGTGTAAATTAATTGTCTATTTATGTTTTTGTATTGCTTTCACGCAACATTGTTATTGGACTTTATAAGATTTTTCTATTTTTCTGTGTCACGTAGGCCGACTCATGGAAATCGCTTAATTCGCTTAATTCGTTGTTTATAGAAACACACAATTATATATAAGTTATAGCTGATAAAATGAATCCAAAACTGATCTGTAATATGGACGGAGCTATTGGGAAAAAAGAGCAAATTTGTTATTATTCACTCTTATATGCCATTGCTTTTAGGATGCATAATGTGTTTTATGTATTATCAACATGGAAGAGCCCAAACACATGGCAGAACACTAAGTAGGTATTTTAAGTCGAATGTTTTTGAAACCTGGTGTGCAAAATCACCATGAACTCAAAACGGCCTGCTAAAGCTCCATCAGGGGATTCTTTTTTACAAGGGAAGGAAACTGCGAGTGTGACTTCAATCCCAATTCATTGTAACTCATTCCGCTATTTTTAAAGGCAAACCCAACTTTTAGATGTCTGTCTGTCACCATTTAAACATTGTTTTTTAATTG
>JAWPHD010015390.1:0-55612 GCA_037043455.1 Cyrtodaria siliqua | reverse complement strand
TTTGTTATATTTACATATTTACATAAAATTGAATGGTCTTAATTCAAGGAAAGAACAGTCCATTACATATATGTAGCGGGTTAAGGGTTATCTCAATGTTGCTAGGGCAGCAAAATATTACAACATCGCAAATAACCGTTATATATTTTGCCATAAAACTGTCTTTATGTGGATTATTCCACACATAAAAACTGTTTAAGATAAACATTCTAAAAATAATATATGCTTATAACTTTGAATAGAAAAAAACATATCAATAACTTTTGCATGAGAAGCTAAACATACTTTTTTTTTAAGAGAGTTCATCAGGGTTTTCGTTGGTATCTAAGGTCCGACTTAAATATTACACATAATTGTATTTTCTGTTCTAAAGGAGCGAGAAAAAAACAGAGATTTATTAACAGTAAATACACAATAAAATGTTATTAGGTCTGTGATTGATATAAGTAATATAATCTACAATCCCAGACATAACGAATAAACCTAACAATGACTCCTTTGGGCCGACCATTATTAGTTATTGGGTTTGTTACTGACACCCTACAGAAATATGTGGGGTCAGTAAGATTTATAGGGATAGAGGCAAAAGCCACTAGCGGATCCAGGGGTGGGGGGGGGGGGGGGGGGGGGCGCACCCGGCGCGCGCACCCCCTAAAAATTCCGGATCATACATGTATGTCCATGTTACTGTAGATAAAATATCAAACAATGTCGTTGCACGCCCTTAGTATAATTTTGTTTCTCGCTCGCTCGACGCATAATGGCTAATGAGTGGTTTAATTAACACATTGTTAAATCATTTTATTTGAAAACGCACTTTTTTATTCATACATGTATGACCATGTTACTGTAGATAAAATATCAAAAAAATTCGATGCACGCCCTCAGTATAAAAAATGTTCTCGCTCGCTCGACGCATAATGGCTAATGAGTGGTTTAATTAACACATTGTTAAATCTTTTTATTTGAAAACAGACTTTTTTTTTCATACATGTATGTCCATTTTATTGTAGATAAAATATCAAAATTTCGTAGCACGCCCTCAGTATAATTTTTTTTTTGCTCGCTTCGCTCGCTCGACGCATAATGGCTAGTGAGTGGTTTAATTAACACATTGTTAAATCATTTTATTTGAAAACGGATTTTTTTTATTCATACATGTATGTCCATGTTACTGTAAATAAAATAGCAAACAATTTCGATGCACTCCCTCAGTATATATTTTTTTATCGCTCGCTCGACGCATAATGGCTAATTAGTGGTTTAATTAACACATTGTTAAATCCGTTTATTTGAAAACGGACTTTGTTACCCTATCAATGCACTACCGCAACCGTTTTATGAGGCTAGAGACGGACCCGAAAATTGACCAAAATGTTACGCCCCCACTAAGCTGAAATCCTGGATCCGCCCCTGAGAGCCGAGTCCCCCTATATATCTGACTGACCCCACATATTTCTGTAGGGGGTCAGTAACAAACCCAATAACTGAGTTATTGCATCGAGCACCTTTTCTTAAGGCAAACACCGATATTTAACCCATTTTAATGGAGCGTCAATATCATTGAGACGTTCGCGCAATTTGACGTCATGACGTTGACGTCACGACCGGTACAGTTTAAAAACAGTATTAATTTACTTATTATGTTTGTTACTAACGCCTTAAAGAACTATTTGCGAATGATTTAAATTTTGAATCGGAATTGTAGTACATATTGTTTTAGTGACCCTCTATGAAATCTACTGACCCACTATAGAATAATAGAGGGTCACCATGCATGTGACCGCTCTAGTCCAACCATGCATGTGACTGCTCTAGTCCAATAAAATTCCTAGGATTTTGTGCGAGGTGCAATAAAAAAAATGTTGGTTTTCTGTTTCCCTACCTAACCACCAAAAAGGGCCCTACCCAAAACTTTTTATAGCAATTCTTTAACAAAATATTTTATTTACTGTTTTTAGTATATTTTTCTTTAATTTCTTACGGTTTTTTATTGTCTTTGGCCAAACAAAAATCCACCTACCTACCTACCCGCTTATAAAATCCTGGGTCGGGAAACAGCAAACAAATATATTTTTAAGGATGGCCTTATAATTAAATTCATTTTGCACAGCAATATGTACAACCATGATAGGTAGCCTGTGGTTTTGGGGAACAAGGGAACATTGTATGTTATTTTCAGGGAACAAGGGAATATTGGCATATGTTTATGGAGCAAGAGAACATGAGTTTACAGGAAATACAATGCTAACATCAATGTTTAATATATAAATAATAAATAAAACAACCGAAACTTACACAAAAAAAAAGTGTTGTCTAAGATGCAACTAGTAACTGGTTTGATAATTCATCAGAATGAATTTTGGGGAATATTTGCAAATATTTTTTGGTATAAAGGGAACATCATTGGACATTTGAGGAACAAAGCAAAATAGTTTTTGGGAACATTGGGTAATATTTTTTAGGGAACATGGACACCCTGGGAGGGTTTCTACCACAGGTATGCGCGGCACCAGGATTTTAAGCTTTTAAAACCCATTTTCGTTAAAATGGCTATCCCGTCAACAACAGCCAAATGTTACAACATTATGTACATGGACCGCTTCATAGACCTACATACATATTTATATCCATGACCGTTTCTAACCTACTGGCGACGAGGTAAATATATAACTAACATATTGTGAGAGTCCAAACTTTATAGAAATAGTATAAACGGCTTTAACCAGCCAGGTCAAAACCCAAAACTGGAGCGTCGAATTAAAGAGAATATAGCGACACAGCCAAACACTCTGTATTATTGTGAGTTCTGAGAAATCTTGGAAAAGGGTGAAAGAATTATCAAAATCGGATGATATAAACAAAGAAGATATGATCGTTTGAAGGTTCTGTTAAAACGGATGTGAAAGCCGTCATTTTTAGAGCTATGACATCACAGTTCTAAATGACCATATATGGAATATTGATAAATATGAAATTTAAACATTTATAGGGGAAAACATTAATTAAGTAACTGTATGAAGAATATGTATAATAATGGCAATACTGCTTTATATGACAAGTTAATGAGTTTGCATTTATTTGCTTTGCTTTAAAGTATATTGATCAATATTCCATATATGGTCATATGGAATTATGACATCATAGTTTTCAAAATAGCGGCTCCCATATCCGTTTCAGAACAACCTTCAAATGGTCATATCTATTTTGTTTATCATCCGATTTTGATAATTCTTTCACCTTTTTGAAAGTTGTTCAGAACTCTCAATAAAAGAGTTGTTTGGCTGTGTCGCTGTTTTCCATTTAAGAGTTACCAACTCATAATTAATTTTACGCATATTCAATCACGGCCGGGTATTTTAAGAACCCATAAATCTATACTTTTAATCGGCGCATATGCATTATTATATGACCTGAACACCTGGATAGAGTTTTTATAAAGTTGTGTAGTTTAATTGTGACGTTATTTGGACGGTTAGTATGATTGGGTGTAAAATGAAGGAGTATTCAGTACTCAGCTCTAAATTAGAGACTATTCAGTACTCGGGGGGAGGGAGGGTGTGCTAGTGGGGAGAGGGAGGGGTTGGGGGTGGGGTGGGGGAGGGCACCCACATGATTAATTCAACAATGAACAGCATGGTACTTACACCATGTTTTGATTAATATGCATTTTTTTTATCATGAAGTGATGCATTTTAAATGTGTATAATTCTCTAGAAAAAGCCTATTGAACCCCATTTCGTTTGAAACAACCCGCTTCCAGAAAGTTCCTCTTTTGACAAAGTTGTTTCCCTTTAATTGTCGGTGTGCAAGTCACGTGACAGGTCCAAGATGGCAGCGACCAGGCGACTTACAAAGGTTGTATAAATATTTCGAAATATTAAAAAAAGTTGTGTAAGTCCGTTATTAAATACAGTGAATTATTTACGTCCGTAAGATAACCTATATTTCTTACCCACAAAGATATCTAAAGAAGTAAATACTATTTATAAAAATATCGATTTCTTCCTTGGTAAAAAAGAAAACAACGGAGTCATTCAACAAGCGGAAGTCTTGGCAACAATTAAATAGCAGATATTTTGAACGACGACGCATTCCATTGATTTTTTTTCTTTCTTGTATTGACTATCAATTTATTTATATTATATTTTAAACTTCAAATTACTTTCTAAGACCACCCATAAAACGTCGTTGGTTGGTTCCTTTCCTGCTCGAACGTTTTTGTAGGCCATGGGTAAGGGTGTGGGAGAGAGTTGTCCCCTGGGAAATGTTTTAAAAAATTTAACCTCAAATAAATAAATTTGAGTGACTTAGAAACAATTTTGCAGCTATTCTAGTTCTCCAGTCATTCTTTTTTCCTTGTATTTACTGAACTATACACCCCTCACTTCGAAGCTCTTCACTTTTGCTGATGGGGGTCATTGTCGTACCGGGTACTACAGAAAGGCACTTGGGGTACATTTGTGTAAACAGAAACATACCCGAAAACCATCGAAATCCAGAAAGGCCCCCAAATATACATAAATGCTGGCTTTTGGCTGAGGGTCTGGGGTATTACCATTTTATATACAATACTGGTGTTGCTGGCTATGGCTCAGGGTTTGGGATATTACCATTTATATAATACTGGTGTTGCTGGCTATGGCTCAGGGTCTGCGGTATTACCATTTATACAATACTGGTGTTGCTGGCTATGGCTCAGGGTCTGCGGTATTACCATTTATACAATACTGGTGTTGCTGGCTATGGCTCAGGGTCTGGGGTATTACCATTTATACAATACTGGTGTTGCTGGCTATGGCTCAGGGTCTGCGGTATTACCATTTATACAATACTGGTATTGCTGGCTATGGCTCAGGGTCTGGGGTATTACCATTTATACAATACTGGTGTTGCTGGCTTAGGATCAGGGTCTGGGGTATTACCATTTATACAATACTGGTGTTGCTGTCTATGACTCAGGGTTTGGGGTATTACCATTTTATACAATACTGGTGTTGCTGGCTATGGCTCATGCAGGGTCTAGGGTATTACCATTTATACAATCAAACTATTTACATTAAAGTAGCTATCCCGCCAACAACAACAGCCTATTTTACAACATACACCGTTTCTAAACCTACTGACATCGAGGTATATATATAACTTGCATATTTTGAGAATCCAAACTCTATTGAAAAAACATATTTAACCAGCCAGGCCAAACCCCATAAAAATGAAAATAAGTCATATATATATAATATATATATATATAAATTATGACTCTTTTATTGAATAATTGCAACAAATTACAATAGTTTGCATGTAGCATAAGGGAGGAATAGAGAATAGTCTCTTCCAAAGGGAGGAATAGGGGAATCAAAGTCTTTTCCAGAGGGAGGAAGAGCAGCATCAGTCTCTCAGAGGGAGGAATAGTGGAATATAGTCTTCCAGAGGAAGGAAGAGAAGAAAATGAGTCTCTCAGAGGGAGGAAGAGAGGAATTTTGAGTCTCTCCAAGAGGAAGGAAGAGTGGTAGTCTCCCAGAGGGAGGAAGAGAGGAATCTGAGTCTCTCACAGAGGGAGGAAGAAAGAGCAGAATCTGAGCCTCCCAGAGGGAGAACAAGCAGAATCTGAGTCTCTCCCAAAAGGAGGAAGATATGAGTATGTCAGAGAGAGAGACTAATTGATTTATATGATTTTAATTGATTAATTTATAAGGTTCATTTGAAGCTTTAAGTTTAATACTACTCTTCATTGTGGTATATATATTATCGTTCTGTAATGAACGTTTGCCACACCCTTTAGTTATAACTTAATGGAATAACCATGTATCATGCACAACAGTTACCGGTAAGCTTTATATGGAAAGGCAATACATCCAATAAAATGCTTGATATCCAACCATAGTCATTTCCAGGGTTGACAGTCCTCCAGTTGTATGTGCTGCAAAATAAATCATGACCAGAATTCACGGCAGTGACTTTATCTGGTTTTAATATAAATAATTAATTTCTTCTTTGTTGCAGGAATTGGCAGACTTGAGAAAGGCTGGGTTAAAAAACTTCAAGAACATAACCGTAGATGATTCAAATATACTCCTATGGCAGGGATTAGTAGTACCTGTAAGGCATTTTCTTATTTAATACTTCAGAAGAGATATTCTAAATGTTTCTGTATGGAAGTCTCTGTAAAATAATTAAATTCCTTCCTTGCTTATATTATGATCTTTGCAGAAGGTCTTTGCAGAATGTCTTTGAAGAAGACACAATATTTATAGTTAATTGTACATGTACATGTTGAGGCACCTGGCTTTTAATCACATTCTGCAACTGTTCTATGTTCTGGTCTTCACATTTTCTTTGATAAATTTATTAAATTTATTTCGTGTAACACTTCCTGAAAATATTACTACTGTAACAAGCTGTGACTGGTGTGAGTTTGCCTCCAGCATATCCATCACGTTATTTCTCACATTTAAAAATGTGCGATTGATAATCGTTTTACAGTTCTTCAGCCTTATCATTATGCATAAATTTATATATTAATAGTCTCTATCAGGGGGAGGTAAAGAGGATAGTCTCTTCCACTGGGAGTAAGAGACTAAAAGAGGATAGTATCATTGGCGGAAGAGAGGATAGTCTCTTCATAGGAAGGGAGGCTTGTCTCTTTGGAGGAATAGAGGATAGTCTCTTCGAAGGAAGAGAGGATATAGTCTCTTCAGAGGAAGAGAGGCTTGTGTCTTTGGAGGAATAGAGGATAGTCTCTTAAAAAGGGAAAAACAAATGATTATAGTCTCTTCCAAAGGTAGGAAGAGAGGATAATCTCATCGCGATGAAGGAATAGAGAAGTCTCTTAGAGAGAGGAAAATAAGATGGATGAAGAAAGGATAGTTTCTCCCACAGGGAGGAAGAGAGGATAGTTTCTACCAGAGAGGAAGTAATGATAGTCTCTTCCACAGGGAGGAAGAGAGGATAGTTTCTACCAGAGGGAGGAAGTAATGATAGTCTCTTTCACAGGGAGGAATATCAGATAGTCACTTCCTCTATTTGGAAGAGACTATCCTCTCTTCCCCCCTCTGGAAGAGAGGATCATTTCTTACACCTGGAGGAAGAGAGGATAAATGGATGAAGATATGATAGTCTCGAGGAAGTAATGATAGTCTCTTCCACAGGGAGGAATAGCGGATAGTCTCTTCCAGAGGGAGGAAGAGAGGATAGTCACTTCCAAGTGGAGAAAGAGAGGATAATTTCTTACAAATCATCATTGAAATGGAGGAAGAGAGGATAATTTGTTCAAGAGAAAGGAAGAGAGGATAGTCTCTTCAAAATGAGGAAGAGAGGATAGTCAAATTGAGGAAGAGAGGATAGTTACTTGCAGAGGGAGTACTAAAGGATAGTCTCTACCACAGGGGGAGAAAAAGAAGAGGATAGTCTCTATGAATTGATGAAGAGAGGATAGTTTATTCCAGAGGGAGGAAGAGAGGATAGTCTTTTACAGAGGGAGGAAAGAGGATAAACTCTTCCAGGGGGAGGAAGAGAGGATAGTCTCTTCCAGAGGGGGAAAAAAGACTATTGTCTAAAGTACATTTTCTCATACTCTTAGGTTACTGTTATTCCTCATTCCAGATGATCATCATTATTATTGCTGTTAAAAACAATTAATCTCTACGATTTCTTTCTCGTCTTCAGGACTGTGAGGCATTTAACAAAGGAGCGTTTAAAATTCAAATAGACTTTCCAGCAGAATATCCATTTAAACCACCCAAAGTTTTATTCAAGACAAAAATCTATCATCCCAATGTTGACGAAAAGGGACAAGTATGTTTACCCATCATCAGTGCAGAAAACTGGAAACCAGCCACCAAAACAGATCAGGGTAAGCTAAATAGCATTGTCAAAATAGCGGTCACTAGTTAACATTGTTCATAATGAGACTGGAAACCAGTCACCAAAACATATCTGGCTTGAATAGCATTGTCAAAATAGCGGTCACTAGTTAACATTGTACATAATGAGACTGGAAACCAGTCACCAGAACATATCTGGCTTGGAATTCACCAACCATTCTTCCAACTATTCTTAGACTTGAGCTCAAGTACTCAAATTTCATTCACAAATATTCCCATGACCTGCATACAAACAATCGTATGAAGTTGCTATTTATTAATATTGATCATATTTATTACCTGGCAGCTTAGTATTCATTTTTAGCCTTTCAACTTGTAGAAATATTTTTGATTGAAATTTACGTACTTGGTCTTAAGTCTAGGAATATTCTCAGGAATGCTTGGTGAATTCAAGGCAGGGTTAATGTAATCGGCTAGCATTGTCAAAATAGACAGAGTTACATTGTACATAATTTAGATTTGAAACCAGCCACCAAAACAGATCAGGGTAAGCTTAATGGCTTACAGTGTCACAATAGCAGTCAGTAGTTACATTGTACGTACTTTAGACTGGAAACCAGCCACCAAACCAGATCAGGGTAAGAGAAATGGCTAACATTGTCACCGTAGCAGACAGTAGGTACATGTGCATAATATAAGACTGGACACCAGCCACCAAACCAGATCAGGAAAAGCTAATTGGCTAGCATTGTCAAAATAGCAACAGTAGTTTCATGGCATAATTTAGACTGGAAACCAGCCACCAAATCAGATGAGGGTAAGCTAATTGTCAAAATAGTGGACAGTAGTTACATTTTACATAATTATATCCCCGCTTTCACAAATTGAAGTGGGGGCTATATGGGAATCGCATTGTCCGTCGCTTCCTGTCAACACATTTTTGTCCAGTCGCGTAACACATTTTTAATACTTGCATATCACTTTTGAATGGATTGTTCCCAGACTTCATATACTCATAACAACTGATGAACTTATGTCCCTCTACATCACCCATCATTCATTGCCTAATTTATTACAGAATTATGGCCCTTTGTTTGACTAAGAATTTTCCACTCTATTATTGTATAATGAGATGTTAACGTATTTTTTCTCAAACATTTTCGAATTGATTGTTCCTAAACGTCATGTACACATAACTTATGACCTTATGTCCCTGTACATCACCCATTATTGAGTGCCTAATGGCCCTTTGTTTGACTTAGAATTTCCACTCTAATATATATGTATAATGACCTGTTAAAAACATTTTTTCACAAACATTTTCGAATTGATTGTTCCCAAACGTCATGTACACGTAACAACTGATTACCTTATGTCCTTCTACATCACAAATTGTTGATGCCTGATTTATTACAGAATCACGGCCCTTTATGAACTTCATGTGGCTTTCACTTTAACACTTTTCATGGATTATTATTACACTTAACATACAGTTCACACATGATGATTTAATGTGTCTCTGCATTAATGTTTTTTTTGATTTTGCAATATTTTTTTTAAATACAGAATTATGGACCTTTGTTTTAATTAAAATTTCTTTCACATTAAGAAATTAACAGATATTTTAGACATTTATTATTCTTGATTTTGCCCATCATCGGCTAGAGCAAAAAAGCGGGGGTATTCATCACCTTCAGTGATAGTTCTAGTTTAGACGAAACCAGCCATCGAAACAAATCAGGGTTGGAGAATCGGCTAGCATTGTCAAAATAGCAGTCAGGAGTTACATTGTACATAATTTAGACAGTGACTGGAAACCATTATGACCTAAGTTTAGTTGAAACTTCATCAGTGCATTCCTTTCAGAAATGTTGAGATTGCTTTTCAGGTCAAGGTTAGTATGAAGCGAAAAATAGTTCCCATTGCTCATTCACAGTCCAATTGTCCAAATTTTCCATAATTCTGGGCAGTTTTCTGAGAACCTTTTCTCGTCGCCATTTTGTCAAGGTGGCATTAATTCGAACTCCACAGGACTAGATAATAAATTAATGTTCCTTTTATAACGTATTACCGGTAGTCCATTCTGTATTTTATATATTATTCCCTTGAAAATCGAAGAAAAAGGTCTACAAAACAATAACAAAAGCTAAATCGGCAAACTACTTAATGTATGCCAGACCCAATGAAAAAACTTATTCCAGTCGCAATGAGGTCTGTTTATGTGCTATATATATATATATACATTACGTATGCATGCACAAAGACTGGTTATGAAAATGTCAACAATAAAGTGAAAGTACAATTAAAAAGTTCAATGTACAGTCACATCTGTTGTTGCTAATTAAGCTGTGCGGGGGCATTCATCACATTCAGTGATTGTGTAGATTTAATTTCATTAAATTTATATCAGCGCTGTGTAGGCTTATGTTTATAAATTAACGTGTTTTTTTGCAACAAATAGTCATTTATTTTAAAGATGTACTGTGTACATGTATAACGACTATTTTCAAAAAATATTAGGTCTGCTTATGATCAAGTAAACAGTGTGTAACATTTGTGTTATTTCAGTTATACAGTCTCTAGTGGCCTTAGTGAATGACCCCGAGCCTGAACATCCATTACGAGCAGATCTAGCTGAGGAGTACTCTAAAGATAAGAAAAAGTTCATCAAAAATGCACAGGAATTTACCAAGAAATTTAGTGAAAAAAGACCTACTGACTAACGTTTTGACACCATTTACAATGTGATCTGTGTACGATTCCTGAGATAAATTATGACTCGATGTTAATTGATACTCCACTGTAGCAATCCATGATGATGATGATGAAAGGCAAGTTCAACAGCTAATCTGCGTCAGGATATCATGTGACAAGTGTGTGTGTTTGAATGAAGTTTATGATGTGATGGTAGATATATTTGATATAGTTTTTCAGTGTACTAAATAAGGTTTTGGTTTTGCAAAAGTTCACTGTGATAACACTTAAAATTGCACAATTTATTTCTCCTCTATGGAAATTACCTGAAGCAGTGTGTTTCTGAAACAACCATTATTCTAACATAAATAATCAACAAATCTTATACTTAAAGGGACACCTAGCGATCTTGAAGTTTTTTTCTCGAGCATTCAAATTAGCACCTTAATTTATTAATCCAGTATCGTATTGACTTTATTGATTATAATTGAATTCAAGATAATAAAATTTGGAGTTTTCATTTTGTCTTCATCAATCAACATTTTAGTAAAAACAATTTTGAACTATTCAAATGTTTATTAAAATATGCTAAGTTATGCTGAGAACTTAACGTGATACTGTGAGTTTTACAAATATCAAGATTGCCATGTGTTTCTTTAAATTCATTTAAATTGTTAAATAAACTCTAAATAGTCCCACTGTCCATTTGTTGTATTTCTGAGGTTGAAAATTGTTCAGGCCAAAAAATAGTGAGTTTCCTATTGCATGCTCTAAAAAAAATGGGTTAGGCATATTTTTTTTGCTTTTTGTTTGTTTTGTTTTCTACATGTATTTATCTCATAAACCCCATACAAGTTGATGATATAACTGAAAGTTTCTCTATGATGTCAGTTTAGCTTGATATATTGTGATAAATCATTCTTCAGAACAAATTAAAAAAACTTCTTTTTTTTTCATAAAACGTTTTAAAAAATAGGGTCGGTCGGGCCACCGGAAACACTTATTTTTTTTTGGCCTTAACAAAAGTAGCACATTGGCATAGAACAGATAGCCTACCGATTCCGTCGACCCATCAACTGTAAATAAATCGTATTTCTTTACGATTTATTTACAGTTGATGGGTCGACGGAATGGTGGTTTGTTCTATGCAATGTGCTACTTTTGCGAGATGTAAAACTGTATTTAAATGTTAATGTCTTATTCTGTTATGTTCAGTTATTGTAGAGTAGTATTTCAGTGCAATGTTGTTATGTGCTGTGTTTATAAAAAACAGTTGCAAAACAAGTTGAAAAGGTAACATGTATTTTATGGGATATATATAGAGAATATTATGTCAGCCTTTTACTATGAAGTTTAAAAAGTGAGGCTCCACAAGCAAAGAATGGCAAGTCTCGGCCGAGATATTCGGCGTTTTCATGCCGAGCCTAATCAACTTAATAGTAAAAGACACTGACATAGTGTTCTGTTTATTATGTAGATTATCCACATCTTCCGTATGGTTTTACTAGTTTCACCTACTAAACAATGTTATGCTTGACATGGACTGCTTCTTTTTCTTTTATGTTTTATGACCGGTTAATGTGACGTAAATAAATGCAGAGGAATTCCGCCTTGCTTTTGGTTTTATATCAGTCAATGCCAAATAGAGCAACATTAATTAGGTTACCCCTTTATCCAGCAGAAAAGTGTATATATCTGCATGATAGATTAATTACACTAGTTAGCTTTTAGTAAGACCAAAGTGAGGGACATACCTTACAAATGTATGGTAGAAAATGAAGACAAATTGACAACTCCAATTTTTATTTTTTTTATTTAATTATGCAAACAGGTTTAAAATTTAAATTCTACTTGAATATTGAGGTGGTGATATGAATGTTTGATTAATACCTCAGCATTGTTTTGACTATCATGACAATTTAGAAAACATATTTGTCACTTGTGCAGCTTGAGTCTACACAAAGGGATCAAACACTTTGTCTGCCGTCTTGAATAATCCTGCTCTCCCTTCGACTTCTGCAATGTCACACGACAGTAATGGTTCAACTTTTTCATGGTTTTATATACCGGTACATGTATTAAAATGAAATCACAACCATTATTATAAGGATGCTAAAGTTAAGCACTAAAGCAGACAATTTGTTGTCCGAGAAGTTAGTAGTTATCTTTTTTGTATGTGTAGACGAACAAATCTGTTTTATATCAAATTTATGTTGTGTGTGACTGTTTTATTATACTGAATAATCGTTCAAGACTTGAGTTTTTAGTGATCACTGGTAATGTGTGACTGCGGTGCTCACTAGACCAGGGACGTTTACATACACACAAGTGTAGTTTGTCAAGAATTTCCAAATAACAGGCATTATAGTTTATATATTGATATTGAAAACACAGTCATATGTCCTTTCTTAAACCTTTAAAACAAAATCCATCACATTTTTGTGGGGAAAAAATAACTTATTAATACATCTGTCATTTAAGATTATATTTAGAAAATTGAAATCTGTTTAAGCCCCCTTATACAAGTGCTTGTAGTCGAGATGCTTGTAGCTGGCATTGGCACACACTTGTTTTTATCTCGTCCCAGGTCTATTGCACTCCTGTGTGTGTATGAAGTGTGCATGTCGGAACTGTTGTGTTCCTTACTTAACACTAAGTTAATTAAACATGTATCTGTTGTATTAAATTTACACTGTATGTTCAACAACATTGTGGTCTGTACTTAACACTAAGTATAAATGTGTATCTGGTGTGTACTTTACACTGTATGTTAGACAACATTATGATCTGTACTTAACACTAAGTGTAAATGTGTATTTGGTGTGTTCTTTACACTTCATGTACGATGGCAACATTGTCTTCTTACTTAACACTAAGTTTAAATGTGTATCTGCTGTGTACTTTACTATGTTTGGTTGATGGAAACATTTTCTTTGCATAACACTAGGTTTAAATGTGTGATGTGTTCTTTACACTGTATGTACGACCGCAATATTTTCTTCTGTACTTAACACTAAGTTTGAATGTATATCTGGTGTGTACTTTACACTGTATGTACAACAGCAAGATCTGGTGTGTGTTTTACACTGTGAACGACGGACACATTTTCTGTACTTAACACTAGGTTTAAATGTGTCGCTGGTGTGTACTTTACACACTATGTATGATGGCAATATTGTCTTCTTTACTTAGTTAACGTTCAAATATGTATCTGGTGTGAATATTCAGCAACACCGTGTTCCGTACTTTAAACTTTATGTATGACGGCAACATTGTGTTCTGTACTAAACACTGTAAGTTAAACAAACATGTATCTGGTGTACTTTACACTGTACCGTGTGTACTTTATACATGTGTGAAGATAACATGGCAATAGGTACTCGACACTGTATGTACGTTATACATGTATGAAAGTAACATGGCGTTTGGTACTCGACACTATGTACGTTATACATATATGAAGGTAACATGGCGTTCGGTAATCGACACTGTATGTACGCTATACATGTATGAAGGTAACATGGCGTTCGGTACTCGACACTGTATGTACGGTATACACGTATGAAGGTAACATGGCATTCGGTACTCGACACTGTATGTATGTTATACACGTATGAAGGTAACATGGTGTTCGGTACTCGACACTGTATCTTAATTATTCATGTTTCATACTTATTTATTGTATTATTGAGCAAACTTTGGTTGTCATGTAACAGATGTTGTGCATAATAATAACGTATGTTTAAACATGTTTCGATATAATTTAATAAAATGTTAAGCCTTTAGTTAATATATTATCAGCAAAGCGACCCTTTCTTGCATCAACAAATGCAGCCCGATATAGGACCCTTTCATTTATTACCGCCCCTTGTGGTTGCCTGGGTAGAATACAACCACTGCAATCTCACAAACACACTGTCACATGAAGAGGGCTAGGACCACCATTCATATCATTTTGTCATTTTTTATCATGCTCATTCAAGGGCTTTATCTTGACACCGCGTATGCAAACGTGGAACCATCGTAAATGGAGCGTCTACTATAGAATTTGCAGCAACTCTAAAAAGGAGGCCCATTCTCCATATTTTATCTTGATGTAAATGGAGGATGAGCCTGGCAAGTTCATTCCTGTTAGGTGCCATATAACCTTTCATGTGTTGGTGTGACTTAAAACCCAATTCAATTCATTTATTACCGACAACACAAAACAACACCTAGGAAACTCAGAAAAGTTAGTCGGGGTTGAAAATCTGTAAGGAAATATTAGTAAGGGCTCACTGATAAAGTAGTAAACACACACTGGCGCAACATAAAACGTGACTAGCAAGTTTCACTGTCGTCAGAAATGCTGTGTTCTATATTCTCCATGTGTTTGGATAGATAACTGGCAGAAGTTACATTTTGTACCGATTAAAAATAGTTGGGGATTTGTGTCGATCTTCTGCGATCACTATGCCAAATGTATAAAAGGGTCGTTTTGCTAATGGTAGATGCAGTTAATAGTAGTATCAGTGAATGTCGGGATATATTATGCATGGCTTATTTGATCCTGATGTTGCATATTCTTTCTAATAAAAGTGAAATGTTATATTGAACTTAAAAAACATATCTTTTTCCTTAATTAGCGATAACTGTTGGGACCTCACACGGAGTCGTAAAGAGTGTAAATCAAGTTTGTATTAAATAAAAAAATAAACCTCATCTGTTGGTTAGACTGATTTGTGATTCCTTATAGACAGCTGATGTAAATATTTTCATCCAAGACATAGAGGATCTGACACTCGTTGTCATTTCATACACAATTTTATTAAACAAGTTCGGGAATGTGTTATTAAGCGAGCTTTCATACACAATTTTATTAAACAAGTTTAGGAATGTGTTATTAAGCGAGCCTCTGGCGAGCTTAATAACATATTCCTGGACGAGTTTAATAAAATTGTGTATGAAATGACGACGAGTGTCAGATCCTTTTTATCACATGGCTCAAAAAGGACAAAAAACTACACATAATTGCTTTTGGTGAATCTACATACGGCGGACTGTTACCCTCACAACATCGCCGATTCAGTGCTATATCCACGGACTCCACGGACTAAACGGGTGTTCCGGGACATTGACTAGACGAATGTACTGACACTGCACTTGATTCGGTCGCCTTGTAGTACATATGGTTAATATAAGAAAATACGTAATGGGTATATTATACGGAATACAAGCAGTTCCATGTGATAAAAGGAGATCATTAACAGGGTTTATA
The DNA here is from genome assembly GCA_037043455.1 of Cyrtodaria siliqua. Classification (NCBI taxonomy): domain Eukaryota; kingdom Metazoa; phylum Mollusca; class Bivalvia; order Adapedonta; family Hiatellidae; genus Cyrtodaria; species Cyrtodaria siliqua. Next base: position 39,835 of record JAWPHD010015390.1, on the reverse strand, counting down.
AACAATCAGATGTCACTAGTATCAACCTTTTGTGTTGGTGCCACATCACATCCAATTTAACTCCAATGATACATTGGTTGGAGCGGCCAGAGTAGCTCGGTGGATAAGGCCTTGCGATTTAACCCTTAACCCGCTACATATAATGGACTGTTCTTTCTTCGACTTGGGACCATTCCATTTAGGTGACAAATGGGTGTTTTGGGGTGTTCAGAGGAGCACAGGTAATAGAATTCTCCATTCATGGACGGGTAGGCAGAGGGGTAGAACCCCATACCAAATTAATTTTTTGTTCATGCTCATTAAAGGTCTTCATCATGGTCCCTACATTGTTTCAGGTGCCATCTCGCTCACATCACTAGAGCAGTGGCAGAAAAACTATAATGTGGCTTAAGCGTAAATGGAGTGTCTACAATAGAATTTGCAGCAACTCTGCAGTTCAGGGTGAGAAGGTTTTAGGCCAGTTCTCCATATTTCATCTCGATGTACATAGAGGATGAGCCTGGCATGTTCATTCCTGTTAGGCGCCATGATTATAACCTTTCAGGTGTTGGTGTGCCTTAAAACCCCAATTCAATTCTATTCGCAAGGGGGTAACTGCATTTTTTTCCGCCAGTTGTAAAAACTTTTGTGGTTAAAAGGCAGAAAATATTGCTCTAGAAAGTGCAAGATTGCACCATATTTAACCATTCGTATCAACATTTTCTGTGGGAGGAGGGCATGCCCCAAGACCCCTTTAGATTGGTTCATACCTTTGATGCTCAATTATTACTTTCGTGCATATACATGTAATTTATAAAAGCCGGCCCAGTTGTTCAAAAATCGGTAAACGTGACCGAGCGTTAAGTCAAAATTGCATATCTAAATTTCCAATAAATGAATATTTCTACAGAAAATAAAAGCATTACCGTATGTTGAGAAGAAATGCAAATTAATGTTAGTACAAAACATATTTTGATGAGAAAATGTACTTTGAAAGTTTACACTAACCAAGGATTAAGGTAACCGATCTTTGAACAACTGGGCCCAGGTTACGCCCTCGATTTGTATTACCATTTAAGCTGAAGCAACCATCCCTGAATATCCCCACGTATGTCACTGATGACAAATTAGTAGCGATATCGGGCAACATTTCTGTGAAATTTTGTGAATATTCCACTAGTAGACTAGGTTTTGAAAAAGTAGCTACCACATTTTCCTTTTAAAGTCTGAAAAATAGCTGGCCAATAGCTCCCATGCTTTCGAGTCAGTTACTTTGTCAACACAGATACATGTACCTCGAGTTTCACATACTATCATACTTTAATGATAATTTCGCCATGGTCGCCGGCATAAGATTTCGGAGGGAAAATAAATTGCATTCAACTTGGCGTCCATGCTTAAATAACATGCCTCTTTATTGTCGCCTGTGTAGCATGGCGGATACTTAGGGATCACTTGTGGATTTTGGTGTTGTCATCACAACTTTGTTTCTGCTCAATAACTTCTGAAGGATTGCACCCACCGTCTTCAAACTTGATGGTCATTGATGAAAGGACGACTCTTATTGAATTTGGGGACGGTAGGTCAAGGCCACTGTGACCTGATGATTGTTTCCGGTCAATACATTTTGATTGATTGCACCCACTGTTACTTTATTGTTAACTTGGTGAGAGGATGACACCTGCTAATTTTTGGGCAACTAGGTCAAAGTCACTGTGACTTAACTCGAAACTGTCGTCAGCGTCGCACTTTTGTTTTCATTCAATCCATTTTGGGGTCATTATGTCAAAGGTAACTGATAACACAAGATAGGCGACACAAGAGTTCCGAGGAACAACCCTCTAGTTTGTAATTTCATGTTCACCACCACAGCACACTTCCTCTGCAACCATCCGCCAAACACTGACATTGTAGTCTGCATAATCTTGTATCATAAAGAATCTGACAGGAATGTCGTGATAATATATTGAGAATATTATGTCTTGCCTTTTACTATCAAGTTTATTAGGCGAGGCTTAGAAAAAGAAGAATGGCGAGGCTCTGCCGACCGATTCTTCGTTTTCGTGCCGGGCCTAATAAACTTGATAGTAAAAGGGACTGACATAATATTCTATTTATCATGTAGATGATCCACATTTTTGTATGAATTACTATTATTACCTATTTCTTAGAATGTTAAGCTTATCGAGGACGCCGCCATGTTGTTGTTTTTTGTTTGTTTTATGACGTCAGGCAACGTTAGGTGCATGACGTCAGATAACGTTGCGTACAATAAACGCCGAGGGATTCCGCATTGATTTGCTCTATTGCTCATTGCCTAATAAAGCAAAATTTAATAGGTCACCCCTTTATTAGGCAGAAAAGTGCATATCTGCATGATAAATAGAGAATAATATGTCAGTGCCTTTTACTATCAAGTTTATTAGACGAGGCTTAGAAAACGAACAAGAGGTCAATGACCTTGAAGCTCTACTGATAGATTTTGATAGCTAGGTCAGCATTCCTGTGAAGTTTCATAAAAAAATGTCAAGTAGTTTCAGAGGAGTAGTCGCTACTAGTTTTTACTATATAACTCTAGGTAAACAAAGATGGCCACTGGCAGCCATGTTGAATGTCAAATCAAAATAATTTTCGACAAGGATCAACATCGTGTCATGCTGATCATTTTAAAAAAAGTCCCATATCAATATCACTTGTAGTTTTCAAGAAGTAGTCGCTACAAACTTGTTTCTAAAAAATCTATTTTTAGTTGTGGTGGCCATCTTGAACTTCCGGCCGACCTGACTTTTGCTAGGATCAACTATACATCAAGAGCAACAATTTGAATATGTGATTTTTCATGAAAATCCGTCCAAGTAGTTTCAGAGGAGTAGTTGCAACAAATGTTTACTATATAAACTCTATGTAAACTAGGTGGCCATGTTTAATGTTGAATCAAAATATTTTCAACTAGGATCAATATCATGTCATGCTGATCATTTTAAAAAAAGTCCCATATCAATATAACACAGTTTTCAAGAAGTAGTCGCTACAAACTAGTTTTTTTAAAAACCTATTTTTAGCCATGGCAGCCATCTTGAATTTCTGGCCGACCTGAATTGCTAGGATCAACTAGACATAAAGAGCAACATTCCTGTGAAGTTTCGTGAAAATCCGCAGTAGTTTCAGAGGAGTAGTTGCTACAAGAAAAAGTTTACGGACAGACGATGGACGCCGCACCACGGCATAAGCTCTTCTGATCAAATCTGCTGATCTTTGATATCACTCGAGCTAAAAATAAGGGTAATAACTATGAGATCTTATTAAAATAAATCAAACTTGGTAAAAGCAGCAACTCTGCAGGTGAGACGGTTCTAGGCCCATTCTCTTATTTTATCTCGATGTAAATGGAGGATGAGCCTGGCATGTTCATTCCTGTTATATAATCTTTCATGTGGTGGTGCGCCTTAAAACCCAATTCAATTCCCTATACCAACGGTTGCAACTTTGGAGTACAGGCATCAATGGCGCTCATTTTATAACTTGTCTGAATCGTTTACAAGTGCCCGTGTCCACAAGCGGATATATGCCTAGTTTCCAGGGCAATAAATATAAAACTTCCAGGTTAATATTGCTTATTGTTGAATTCGTCAGATCTTATTGAAGCAAACGTTCATTTTTCTAAAAAAATGGAACAAGAGGCCCAAGAGGGCCTGTAGACGCTCTACTTGTATGATGTGATTCAAAAATATAAACATGATAGAGGCCAACCCAAGAAACATGTTTCCTATATATCTCTATTTAAACTTTGGGTTATCGTGGTGCCCATTTTGAATAATTTTGATTATTTGACGATAATGAAAAACAAACTTGATAGAGGCTAACCCAAGGAACATGTATATGATATTTCACAAGAATGGAATAAGAGGTTTAGGTGTTGTCGTTTGAAATTTCCTTAAATTTGACCTAGTTTTAGCCATGGCGGCCATCTTGGATGACTGGCGGTCGTGAAAAACACAAATCTGAGAGGGACTATCCCAAATATCATTGTGCTTAAGTTTCATCAAAATCCTTTAGGCGGTTTCAGAGAAGATGTAATTTTTAACCTTTTACTATCTAACTCGAAGTAAATTTTGGGTCGCCGTGGCGGCTATTTAGAATTTTCGACGATAACGAAAAACACATACTTAATAGAGGCCAACCCAATGAACATGTATATGATATGTCAGTAGAATTGAATCAGTGGTTTCAGAGATGTTTGAAATTTACTTAAATTTGACCTAGTTTTTGGCAGGGGGGCCATCTTGAATGACTGGCAGCTGCGAAAAACACAAATCTGAGAGGGACTATGCCAAATATCATTGTGCTTAAGTTTCATCAAAATCCTTCAAGAGGTTTCAGAGATGTCATTTTTAACCTTTTCCTATATAACTCTTATGTAAAATTTGCGTCGCTGTGGTGGCAATTTTGATTGACGAAAACAAAAAACACAAACTTGATAGAGGCCAACCCACGGGACATGTAAATGATATATCAGTAGAATGGAATAAGTGTTTTCGGAGGAGATGTCGTTGAAATTTCCTTAAATTTGACCTAGTTTTAGCCATGGCGGCCATCTTAGATGACTGGCGGCCGCGAAAAACAAATCTGAGAGGGACTATCCCAAATATCATTGTGATTAAGTTTCAAAATCCTTCAAGCGGTTTCAGAGAAGATGTCATTTTTAACCTTTTCCCATATAACTCTACGTAAAGTTTTGAGTCGCCATGGCGGCCATTTTGATTATTCGACGATAACGAAAAAAAAATTTGATAGAGGCCAACCCAAGGAACATGTATATGATATTTCAGTAGAATGGAATAAGTGGTTTTGTCGGAGATGTCGCTTGAAATTTCCTTAAATTTGACCTAGTTTTAGCCATGGTGGCCATCTTGGATTGTAACATTGTGGTGAAGTTTCATCAAAATCCTTCAAGCGGTTTCAGAGCAGATGTCGATTTTATGAAATTGCTAACAGACAGAAAGACGGACAGACGGACGGAAAGTGATCGCATAAGCCCTCCTGGCCTTTGGCCAGTAGAGCTAAAAACTGTTCTGAAGTTGTTGCGTTCAAAATGGGACAGGCAACGCACCTTCGCATTAGCTCATCAGCTACTAATTTTAGCCTGTGCATGCGATAATCTTTTTTAATGCTTTTAGATTTTCAACCAGTTTGATTTTGTTTGAATAAGGTATGAAGCTCTCAGGAGAAGTTCGACAATTGAATTGGGTTTTATGGCACACCAACACATGAAAGGTTATATGACGACCAACAGGAATGAACATGCCAGACTCATCCTCCATGTACATCGAGATAAAATATGGAGAATGGGCCTAGAACATTCTCACCTGCAGAACTGCAGAGTTGCTGCAAATTCTATTGTAGACACTCCATTTACGCTGGAGCAACAAACATGTATTTTAAAAAATCTATTTTTAGCCATGGTGGCCATCTTGAATTTCTGCCCGACCTGAAATTTTGCTAGGATCAATTAGACATCAAGAGCAACATTCCTGTGAAGTTTCATGAAAATCCGTCAAGTAGGTTCAGAGGAGTAGTCGCTACAAATGTTTACTATATAAACTCTATGTAAACAAAGATGGTAGCTGGTGGCCATGTTTAATGTTGAATCAAAATATTTTCAACCATGATCAACATCATGTCATGCTGATCATTTTAGAAAAAGTCCCATATCAATATCACATAGTTTTCAAGAAGTAGTCGCTACAAACTAGTTTTTTAACAAGAGGTCAATGACCTTGAAGCTCTCCTGATAGTTTTGATAGCTAGGTCAGCATTCCTGTGAAGTTTCATAAAAACTGTTAAGTAGTTTCAGAGGAGTAGTCGCTACAAGTTGAAGTTTTTACTATATAACTTTAGGTAAACAAAGATGGCCACTGGCAACCATGTTTAATGTTGAATCAAAATAATTTTCGACAAGGATCAACATCAGCATTCATCAGCATTCAGTTTCATGAAAATTTGTCAAGAAGTTTCAGAGGAGTAGTCGCTACAAGTTTTCATTATATAATTGTATTTAAACAAAGATGGCCGCTGACAGCCATGTTTAACATCGAAACGATTTTCGACAAGGACCAACATCATGTCATGGTGATCATTTTAGAAAAAGTGCCATATCAATATCAATTATAGCTTTCAAGAAGTAGTTGCTACAAACTTGTTTTCTGAAAATCTATTTTTAGCTTTGGCTGCCATCTTGTGAAGTTTCATGAAAATCCATCAAGTAGTTTTAGAGGAGTAGTCGCTACAAGTTTTCATTATATAACTTTATGTAAACAAAAATGGCCGCTGGCAGCCATGTTTAACGTCGAATCAAAATAATTTCGACAAGGATCAACATCATGTTATACTGATCATTTTAGGAAAAGACGCATATCAATATCACTTAATAGTTTTCAAGAAGTAGTCGCTACAAACTTGATTTTTGAAAATTAATTTTTAGCCAAGGCAGCCATCTTAAAAATTCGGCCAACCTGAAATTTTGCTAGGATCAATTAAACATCAAAAGCAACATTCCTGTAAAGTTTCATGAAAATCCGTCAAGTAGTTTCAGAGGACTAGTCTCTACAAGTTATATAACTCTATATAAACAAAGGTGGCCGCTGGCATCAAAATAATTTTTTACAAGACCAACATCATGTCATGCTGATCATTTTAGAAAAAGTCCCATAACATTATCACTTATAGTTTTCAAGAAGTACACGCTACAAACTTGATTTTTTGAAAATCTATTTTTAGCTTTGTCTGCCATCTTGAATTTCCTACCTACCTGAAATTTGCTAGGATCAATTAGACATCGAGAGCAACATTCCTGTGAAGTTTCATGGAAATCAGTCGAGCAGTTTCAGAGGAGTAGTCGCTACAAGTTTTTACTAAATACCTCTATGTAAACAAAGATGGCCACCGGCAGCCACGTTTAACGTCGAATCATAACGATTTTTGACAAGGACCAACATCATGTCATGCTAATCATTGTAGCAAAAGTCCCATATCAATATCACTTATAGTTTTCAAGAAATAATCGCTACAAACTTGTTTTTTAAAAATCTATTTTTAGATTTGGTGGCCATCTTGGATTTCACATCAACATGCATTTTTGCTAGGATCAACTAGACTTCATGGGCAACATTTCTGTAAAGTTTCATGAAAATCCATTCAGTAGTTTCAGAGGAGTAGTCGCTACAAAAAAAAGTTTACGGACAGACAGACAGACAGACGGACGACGGACACCGCACCACGGCATAAGCTCTGCTGATCTCTGATCAGTAGAGCAAAAAATCTATGTTTAGCTGTGGTGGCCATCTTGAATTTCCGGCCGACCTGAAATTGTGCTAGGATCACCTGGACATCAAGAGCAACATTCCTGTGAAGTTTCATGAAAATCCATCTGGGTAGTAGTTTCAGAGGAGTAGTCACTACAAATTTTTACTATACAAACTCTGTGTAAACAAAGATGGCCACTGGTGCCCAGGTTTAATTTTGATTCAAAATAATTTTCGACAAGGATCAACATCATGTCATGCTGATCATTTTAGAAAAAGTCCCATATCAATATCGCTTACAGTTTTCAAGAAGTAGTCACTACAAACTTTTTTTAAACAAGAGGTCAATGACCTTGAAGCTCTACTGATTGATTTTGATTTCAGGAAGTAGTCGCTACATGCTGATAATTTTAGAAAAAGTCCCATATCAATATCACTTACATAGTTTTCAAGAAGTGGTCGCTACAATTTTGTTTTTTAAAAACCTATTTTTAGATTTAGCGGCCATCCTGGATTTCACATCAACATGAATTTTTGCTAGGATCAACTAGACTTCATGGGCAACATTTCTGTAAAGTTTCTTGAAAATCCATTCAGTAGTTTCAGAGGAGTAGTCGCTACAAAAAAAAGTTTACGGACGGACAGACAGACGACGGACACCGCACCACGGCATAAGCTCTGCTGATCTCTGATCAGTAGAGCTAAAAATCTGTTTTTAGCCATGGCGGCCATCTTGAATTTCCGGCCGACCTAAACAAATTCTGATATCAATTAGACATCAAGAGCAACATTCCTGTGAAGTTTTATAAAAATTTGTCAAGTAGTTTCAGAGGAGTAGTCGCTAAAAGTTTTTACTATATAAATCTATGTAAATAAAGATGGACGCTAGCGGCCATGTTTAAAGTCGCATCGAAATATATTTTGACAAGGATCTACATCATGTCATGCTGATCATTTTAGAAAATGTCCCATATCAATATCACTTAGCTTTCAAAAAGTAGTCGCTACAAATTTATTTATTTTAAATCTATTTTTAGCCGTGGCGGCCATTTTGAATTTCCGGCCAGACTGAAATTTTTCTAGGATCAAATAGGCATCGAGAGCAACATTCCTGTTTAGTTTCATGAACATCCGTCAAGTAGTTTCAGAGGAGTAGTCGCTACAAGTTTTTACTATATAACTCTATGTAAACAAAGATGGCCACTGGCAGCCATGTTTAACGTCGAATCAAAGGATTGTTCGACTCAGATCAACATCATGTCATGCTGATCATTTTAGAAAAAGTCCCATATCAATATCACTTATAGTTTTCAAGAAGTAGTCGCTACAAACTTATTTTTTAAAAATCTATTTTTAGCTGTGGTGGCCATCTTGAATTTCTGACCGATATGAAATTTTGCTGTGATCAATTACACATCAAGAGCAACATTCCTGTGAAGTTTCATGAAAATCCGTTGAGAAGTTACAGGAGTAGTCGGTACAATTTGTTTTACTAGACAACTCTATGTAAACAAAGATGGCTGCTGACAGCCATGTTTTACATTGAATCAAAACGATTTTCGACACGGACCAACATCATGTCATGCTGATCATTTTTAAGGTCGAATCAAAACAATTTTTGACAAGGACCAACATCATGTCATGCTGATCATTTTAGAAAAAGTGCCATATCAATATCACTTATGGGCCTAGAACCTTCTCACCTGCAGAACTGCAGAGTTGCTGCAAATTCTATTGTAGACACTCCATTTTAGTCCCCCTAAGACCATCCAAAATCTTGCAGTCGTAGGCATTTCGTGTTAATAGTGATATCTCTTTTGAATCATGACAAAATACTGTGTATCTTCAATTTTAGAGGAGATGTCGCTCTCTCAAGGTCATAGGAAGGGTGCAATAAGGTCAAAGGTCACCAAGTGCATTTTGCAGTACTAGCAGGCAGGAAATTGCCTAATACTGTATTATGCAGCTTAATGCACACAGATTTATGCATGGAATATGTAAAGAATTGAGTTTATAATTATTCCTGAACAACCTTCACTGTTTTGCATGAATGAATAATTAGGTCAAAGGTCAATAAGTGCAATTTTTACACGTAAAACTTAGGTGGCAGGACCAAAACTGCCACGTTTCATTAGGAAAGTGCTTTGTGGTCTAACCATTGCATATCACACCTATGCTCCTCTGTAAGACAAACATATCTATATTGTCATTCTGTAGTTACCGTCTCCGTGTTCGAGTGCTTAAGCTCGCCGGCCGACTTACAATCACTACATACTCTCACTGATAGAGGTTCGTTGGTTCAAGCCACTCTATGGCCAGACTTTATTTGAAACAATTTGGCACTTTTGTACTGCGGATAAAAGTCTAGTACTGATCTTTACCAGAAACATTCATTAGGTAACTGTACACCTGTAAATAACTTGAATACTGTTGAAATAGGCGTACAATCAAATACAAACAAACGTGTTGCCTCATTAGTTGAATTAACGTTCTACAAGCATCCTGTACTATATAACAAATAACAAAACTAGAATAGTTCGAAAATATTCTTGTACATGTGTATGTATACATGTTTTAGACAGTCAAAACATTCCAAGGTTATAATGTAACAGTCAGTATAACATATCAGGTTGTAAATGCATGAAACATGTATATAACGTATTGGTTTAGTAGAGCAATGTAGTTGAAAAACAGCATTGTAAAATACTAAAACTACAAAATAACTGGCAATCATAAATAGTAAGCAAACTAACTCAGTTTCCTATTACGCTTAAACAGCAACGTTTCATAACTAACTACCAGAGAACTGTCATTTAGAAATATATGAATTGTTTATCTAAGGTTTGAACAACAGTGGCCTCACATGCACATTCAAATAGACACATTTGGTCTGACTGGTAGCATTTGCAACGTGCTGTGCTACACTTTGTCTTGCATCCACATGACAAAAGCTGGATACAAGCATTTGGAACAGAGGGTTTCCTCATCCAGATTGGTGTCAAGATAACATCACTGACGCACCATCCTCCTGTATTTGTTGGGTCATCGACATCGGTAGCATTGATCCAGATTTTCGCCTGATAGTTTGCCCTCTTCACATGAAGTTTGAGTGCATCTGAGGTTGGTGGTAAGAGCTCAAAAGATTTTCTAGCCTTCATAAACAAACGATAACGGCATACATCAATGTTTGGCTCATGATCCTCCTGCAAACACCCATACAATCCGCAGAGATATTGTGCGATCGTTAACAGACCTCCGTCGTGACCAGGACCTCCTAGCAAGTCCGGAACATCACAGAATCGCTTCCAACATGTCTTCTTGCTGATTCCATGAAAGGACGACGTGGTATCACATCCCGTCAATGCATGAAAACCTAGGATGTTTCGTCTAACATGTTCGTCAAGCTTCTGAGATATGGTGTGTATTGGATAACACTTTCTTTGCTTTCCAGTCCCTGAAACCATCCATGTCTCTACCTCATACCCAATGTGATGGCTAAGAAGTAGCAAAACATCTGTGTCCCGACAAACGACTTCTAAACGCCTGTATCCTCTGTTTACTGCATCCCTCGCATGTAGTATCATTCTGGTGTCGGCTTCTTCATGATTTACAAACAAGTGTTTGGCATCAAAGTTGCTAGATTTTGAATTCGGCTCTCCTGAGAAACCTCCACCAACAACAATAGTTGATCCAATTGGATGAGTATCTGAGCGATTCATCACCTCAGTAGAAAGGAACTCAGCCAAGCCCGCTTTGTTATCTTCCTGTGATATGTACTGATCCTATACTTGTGGAAGTGGGACATCTGGACTTGTGATTAGTTTTTGTATTGGCCGACGTTTGCCAGATCTCTTTCTTCTTGTGGAAGCTTTGATCGACCGACCACCAAAATAACGATCAAACGTGACATCAATGCGTGTGGTAGTGCTGTTAAAATGCCTGTACACTGTCTGTACAAATATAGATGCGTAATCTCCGAATGTCTGGCATCCCTGTTTTCTCAAAGTCTGGATCAAAGCATGGCCGTCTATTATTACACAAGTTGGAGTGTCCGTATTCGGCATATTCTGTGGTGTTTCAACGCCATTGTCGGTGGTAAGCACATTCAATATTTGGAACTTCGCTGTGCGATTCATGCTAGCATTAGCTTTAGCCAAAGAAAGAGGAACCGGAGCTAACTCATGTTGTAGAACATCCGCCGTCTTTACAGCTCTTCCAGAATGTGCTGCGTTGAATAGACGTTGTAGCAGCTTTCCATCAGCCTTCAGTATTTTAGAATTCTTCTGTTTTTCTGACATTGTTTCCTTGTACAAGTATGAAAATGTATTTGATTTGACTTTCTGCAAGGGTGCGTAAAAATCACAGTTTGTTCCTTTAGTCGAGCCTTTGCAAATTCTTCTACCAATGACTTTCATCTACTTTCACATGACAACAGGTCATCGCAGATTTCGATTCTCTTTCGCAGACATTCCAAACACATCTAGCGTCCCAAATAGCTGCATCATACCTTTTACTCTCTCTTCCTCGGCCTTTATTCTAGCAGGCTTGGAGTCGTTTCTGCGTACACCAGTGTCTTCCTCGTCATCATCAAGTTGATCAAATAGACTTATAGTTGCATGCGAGACCTGTGATCTTATGGACCATGTAATGCAAAATCTGTCCCTTGCCTGGTCTTGTCGAGTGATACCAATTATACCGCCCGCGGTTTTACACATTCGGTTGATCCATTCTGTTGCTTGGTCAGCGGGAACTTCATTGAACGAATTTTTGCTCAATTTAACGATAAAGTTTCCTTCCATGAATCCTTCGTAGACATCTGGTGCAATTGTCTCCAGCGTGTTCATGTCTGCAAGGTATACAGGAACCCATCGAGCGTAATTTATGTGATCGTAAACTGTTAGCCATGGCAGCATCTCAGAAAACGACTCGACATGTAGCTGCCAGTTTCCCGTTCTCTGGGCTTTGATGAAGCTCAGCAAGATTTCTCGCATATAGGACTCCCAAAACGCGTAATTCTTGATTGCTTTCATCTCTTCGTCAAATTGACTCTGTAACTCGATGACATTTTGATCTTTGATTGCTTTCAACAAGTTGCCATTTATTTCATAGACGACTTCACGGTCCTGGCGGGACACTGATGAAAGTGCCATTTCAAGATCATTCAGCTCATCCTCAAGTGATGGCTGTACCCGTTTCTTTGACTTAAGGATGTTGGCTGGGCAAGTTTTGACATCTTCAAGTCTAAACATTTTATTTTTTAAATCATAGATGTATTTGACAACAGAATTGTTTCATTTTTTCCATTCTAGTAGATATGGATATAATGTAGGATTTAAGATGGTAACATACCAAATTTTAAGCAAATATTTTTTTTTCATATTTTTTCCGTCATTTGTGATCATTTTTTGTTGTCAACAAAATAGGGGGTATAGGTAGCTCCGAGTAGAATTTATCCTTTTGCTATAGAATAAATCAGATTTTTGTTTTTCAGTAGTGGAATACATATATAAAAGTAGATACTGAGCTAATTTTATTTTCGATCTCCATGTCAATATGGTGTGTACAGTATTTTACATTGAAAATGTCAAAATAACTCCAAAATGGGTGAAATTTAAAGAATTTTTAATAAAAAATCATTAGAAGCCTGGTGACCTATATATTTTTTTAATTGTTTTAAAAGAAATGTCATAGGACCTTGACATATACAAGTTTTAAAAAAAGTTGATCATTAGAACATATTTTTTTATCTTGAATTAATTTTTCGGTAAAAACAAAAGTGGGTGGGGTACGGTCCATATATGTTTGCTTTTTAAAGTAAAAATACGAACGAGAATTACAATTGCTTTTGTATGATTTGAAAGATATGTATATATGCATTCGAAAATTAATTGTTGTTTTTCTATAAATGTAATGTTATGAAAACAGTTGTGAAAATGTTCAATGACAATATTTTCCCTCTTTTTAGTGAAATTTTGAAGTTAGAAATATGTTCCTTATTCAATGACGTCTAGTGGGGAAAAAAGCATGGTGACCTAGCCTTTTCTTGATCATTTTGAATCTAAATTATACCAAAGAAGCTTTAAATATGAATTAAAAAAAAATCTCATCACTACGTCCTTTCCCAGCCAACCTCCTTAACCCAGTCGAGAAAATATCGCCACTTTAACCTCCACAATGCTTCATACGTAAGAAGGTGACCTCTAACTGCGCGGTAGTATGCTTTTCCTTCTAATGCTGTTATTACTGCATTAAGATCAAACACACCAGCTTCCAGGAGTACATCTTCCAATCCGGAACATTCCATATGCTGACCTATCGCAAGCCCGAAATTGAAACAAACGTGAAGGCCTCCCATCATAAAGATAACATTCTTATAACTTTCCTTGTTTGCCCATACCAATTCTTTACCCTTGCTATACAATGGCTGGTCTGCAGTGATAACTGTGTGACTTTGTCCTACATACTGACTAATTGCTGAGAATCTATTGATAACTGTAGCAATGGTGTCATATTCGTCAGCTGGTGCGGATAGAATCGGTAACATGCAGGCGTTTGTCAGTGGATGATTCACGGTGCATGTTGCCTCATTGAACGCGCCCCAGAGAGGTATATTTTGCTTTTCCGTAGCAGAAGATTGCCGAGCTAGTATCCAAGCTAGATTGCTGACATCAGTGATTTTCTGGTCACCAAATGACCAAGTCTTAATATCGGCATCCTGGTATAACTCTAGTGGAGGTGGACGTTTACCACTTGTCATCTTTGCACTTTCGTTTGGTCACCATTTCATGTAATAATAGATATAATTTTGACTATAAAACACATTTAAAAATGTCATATGTATTACACGCCAAATAAAAGCTATGAAAAAACGCACTTGGTGACCTTTGACCTCATTAAGACCTCATTAGGGCCCTGAGAGAGCGACATCCCCTCTAGAATTTAGGTACTTTGTATCTAGAAGCAATTTAGCATATAAGTTTGCTATTAACAAAAAATGCCTACGAAAGCGATTTTTAGACACATACCTCAGGATATTTGGCCAACTATTTACGCTGAAGCTACAAACTTGTATTTTGAAAATCTATTTTTAGCCATGGCGGCCATCTTGAATTTCTGGCTGACCTGAAATTTTGCTAGGATCAATTAGACATCAAGAGCAACATTCCTGTGAAGTTTCATGAAAATCCGTCGAGTAGTTACAGAGGAGTAGTCGCTACAAGTATTCATTATATAACTCTATGTAAACAAAGATGACCGCTAGCAGCCATGTTTAACGTCATATCAAAATAATTTTCGATAAGGATCAACATCATGTCATACAGATCATTTTTGAAAAACTCCCATATCAATATCACTTATAGTTTTCAAGAAGTAGTCGCTACAAGCTTGTATTTTGAAAATCTATTTTTAGCCATGACGGCCATCTTGAATTTCCGGCTGACCTGAAATATTTCTAGGATGAATAAGACATCAAGAGCAACATTCCTGTGAAGTTTCATGAAAATCCGTCGAGTAGTTACAGAGGAGTAGTCGCTACAAGTTTTTTACTAGATAACTCTATGTAAACAAAGATGGCTGCTGACAGCCATGTTTAACATCAAATCAAAACGATTTTCGACACAGACCAACATCAGGGGGCACACCACAGTTTAATGTACATTACTCAATCATCAAACCCATGACAAGCCCTTAGTCTGAATCCTTGAGTAAAAATAAATAACAATCAATTTTCATTGTGTCATACATTTCTTAGAAGACAATAAAATTACCCATGTTTCCATACCAAATAAAAGTATCAAAAAGCATTTTCTGTACAACTTTAGTCCCATTTCTTTAAGATTACCCCACCCCTCAAAACATGCTAAGAAGGCAATTTTAGCAATATTTCAAATGTCAATAAATAATAAAAAAAAATATTCCTAAGCATATCAGGGTCATGTCTGCACTCATAATGCTCTTGCATATCAGGAAATGCTAAATTTTACATACCTAGTCCGACGTTTTAAAAAGTTATTCCATGCTGATCTCCCCGTGAGTGAAAATCAGCCATTTTACCTACTTTTGGGAAGTTTTTGGTTGGTTCACAATTTTCTGTTTATAGCCTCCAAAAAACCCAAAGAATGCATATTCCAATACACCAAAATAAACTTAGAAGTACTCAAAACTGAAAAAAACATCAAACATGTGCTTCATAATTATTATAAATACCATCCATGGACCTAAAAGATGCTTAGTTGATTTCTTTCTGATTTACACATGGACATTCATGCGAAACTGAGGAATGCCCCCTCATGTCATGCTGATCATTTTAGAAAAAGTCCAATATCAATATCACATAGTTTTCAAGAAGTAGTCGCTACAATCTTGTTTTTTGAAAATCTATTTTTAGCCGTGGTGGCCATCTTGAATTTCCGGCCACCCTGAAATTTTGCTAGGATCAATTAGACATCAAGAGCAACATTCCTGTGAAGTTTCATGGAAATTCGTCGAGTAATTTCAGAGCAGTAGTCGCTACAAGTTTTTACTAAATAACTCTATGTAAACAGAGATGGTCGCTGGCAGCCATGTTTAACGTCAAATCAAAATGATTTTCAACAAGGATCAACATCATGTCATGCTGATCATTTTAGAAAAAGTCCCATATCAATATCACTTATGAGTTTTCAAGAAGTAGTTCCTACACTTGTTTTTTAAAAATCTATTTTTAGATTTGGTGGCCATCTTGGATTTCACATCAACATGAATTTATGCTTGGATCAACTAGACTTCATGGGCAACATTTCTGTAAAGTTTAATGAAAATTCATTCAGTAGTTTCAGAGGAGTAGTTGCTACAAAAAAAATTTACGGACGGACACCGCACCATGGCATAAGCTCTGCTGATCTCTGATAAAATGAACATCAATTTGTGGGGTCTACCCCTCTGCCTACCCCTCCTACAGGATCTGCAGTGGCCCTATTCTTTGCTCCAGAACAAAACGGGGGCTATTATAGTCGTGCTTAGCGGGTGCACGGTGACCTTGACTTAAAAGATAGGGCTATCATATACATTTTCGTTTAAAGGTGTATGTACCATACTCGTGCAAGATAACCAACCATTTTACAGTGAACAGTGGCAATGAAATTAAAGGTGAAATCAAATTTTGTACCCAACACATCTTGATAAGTCTATGAAATTTATTTCCAGATCAAAGTTTCAGATTTACCGGGACAGAAGAAAAGCTTCAAGCCATGAAAGATTATACACCTTGACCTTGAATCAACAGGTTAAAGTTTCACACCAAATTCTGAAATGTTTTGAAGTCTGAACCAGACGGACAAGTCTTCATGCAAAACATTTTGAGCTCTTAGCCCGTCGGGCATATGATTTGCAAACATAGCCCGAACACCTTTCTACTGACCTGAATGTTTTAAAGTGTAATTTGTCTTATTTTTAGACATATATGTATATTGTCACAGAAAGTTACATTCTCTATAGGATAATCTGATATCACAAATAATTAAATAAAATAAAGAACTTGTTTTGACATTTTATTCTCAGTCATACGGTCTGACATTTCGGGTTCTGTTTATTTAATTCACAATTTTTTGACTCGCCAACGTCTGCATTACGTTTTTTATGCTAGTCTTGTTATGCCGGGTTTCGCTCCTTCGAAATAATGAAGAAAGCTCATAGTCAATTCATTATCAGTCGGGTTTACATCGCAGTATTGATTCATACTAAATATTGCTCCTTTGTCCTCAACCTCGTTAGAAAACAACAAATAAAATTGAAAACCAGTCTGTTCTGAAACTGAGAGCATGCCAGCTTGCATGTATGTAAATGCCCAACATGATTTTTACTGACTGCGGGCTTTGGCCAATTTCGAAGACTGGACGGATTAGAGAATGATCAATATTTCCGCAAGTTGGAAATGTGCTTTTTTTCAATCCCGAGAAATTATAGTGAATACTACAGGACAGGAAAATTCAGGGGGACATACTAAAGTACAAGTAGTCTGGTCTGCAGAAAAACATTGAAACACTTTCTTTTTGTTTTAAAACATTTTTTTTAATCATATACAAATCATTTGTATTCACAATGTCAACACTGCGCATTTGCCTTCATTTCAAGCCAAGCAAATAATTCAAAAATACAAACTTGGAGAAATGTTGATTGGGAAATTCAATATAACTATTGTCTATAAAAAAACAAATCCTCATTTTTATTTTGTCGAAGTCTAATGGTCTGCAGGACCATGTCCTTCGGTTTCATATCCGTCTGGGAGAGCATTACACTGTGGATTGTGAAGAAGCGTGTGGTTTCCATCTCCCCAGGGGAAAGGCTGAAAAATACGGAACAAAAGAGAAAGTTGAACATACAGTTTATATTTTTCATCGGTTCAATATCACTTGCACGATTGCATTTCGGACATTATTTCACATGCATTTCATATTTGCCTAATAACCCTAGACACACTCTTGACTATAGATAGAAACTATTAGACCTTCTTTGTGATCCGTAATCCTCAAAACCAAAGGAACATTTACAAAAGTGATTTGTTAAAGCTGACTATCATTTAAAAGGGGTACATCAGTTGCTTTTTTCTAGAAAAATCTAAAATTTAAACAAGAGGCCCAAGAGGGCCTGTGGAAGCTCTACTGGCTAATACAGCTCTTATAGATTTAGATAGATATAGCTAGATATAGCTCTCTTCTCCTATAGATTTAACAAAGAAAAATACAATATAGCATTTTTAAACAAATCAAGGGCCATAACTCTGTTATTACTAACAAGATCTAGCTAGTTTTCGAAATTGTCCAAGATTTCATTGATATACCGCGCTTTGCACAACTAGACATCATACTGAAGCTTCCTGCCAAATTTCGTAGAAATCCAATAAGCCGTTTAAGGAGTAGCGCCGACAAGAAATTTTAAATAAAAATGTCAAAGGGCCATAACTCCGTCAAAAATCAGGGAACTGGAACAAAAGCGTGATATGCGGAACTAGATATCTTACCAATGCTTCCTGCCAAGTTTCGTCGAAATTCAACAAGGCATTTAGGATGAGTAGCGCCGACAAGAAATTTTAAAGTAAGTGTCAAGTAATTAAAAAGATAATGAAAAAAATAAAAATAAAATAAAAATTGAAACAATTAAAA
Organism: Cyrtodaria siliqua; assembly: GCA_037043455.1. Lineage (NCBI taxonomy): Eukaryota > Metazoa > Mollusca > Bivalvia > Adapedonta > Hiatellidae > Cyrtodaria > Cyrtodaria siliqua. Next base: position 21,414 of record JAWPHD010015390.1, on the reverse strand, counting down.
AAAAAAAAAAAAGAATTGCAATTGAAAAATAAATAAAAAAATAAATCAAATTAAAAACTAAACAAAAAATAAAAACAGCTTTTTGCCTATACAAGCCTAAGTAAAACTGAACCCCAGGGTGGGGCCAAATATGAACAATAGGTCACCATTTGAACAAACTTAGAAGACCATAAGCTTATAGCAAATGCAAAATATTAAACCTCTGGCTCTTGCAGTTTCAGAGAAGAAGATTTTTTTAATTTTTCCCTATACATGTCTGTAAAACATGTGACCCTTGGGGCGGGGTCAAATCACAATTTGAACAAACTTGGTTAAGGACCATAAGCTTATAGCAAATGCAAAATATTAAACCTCTGGCTCTTGCAGTTCCAGAGAAGAAGATTTTTTTCAGTTTTTCCCTATACAAGAATTTATGTAAAACATGTGACCCTTGGGGCGGGGTCAAATGTGACCCGAGGGTCACAATTTGAACAAACTTGGTAAAGGACCATAATCTAATAGAAAATGCAAAATATTAAACCTCTGGCTCTTGTAGTTTCTGAGAAGAAGATTTTTAAAAAAAAAATCCTATACAAGTCTATGTAAAACTGTGACCCTCAGGGCGGGGACAAATTTGACCCCAGGGTCACCATTTGAACAAACTTAGTAGAGGACCATAAGCTGATGCTACATGCAATACATGAGAGCTCTGCGACATGTGGTTCCAGAGAAGAAGATTTTTTCAGTTTTTCCCTATACAAGCCTATGTAAAACTGTGACCCCCGGGTAGGGGCCAAATGTGACCCCTGGGTCACCATTTGAACAAACTTGGTGGAGGACCACAAGTTTATAGCAAATGCAAAATATTAAACCTCTGGCTCTTGCAGTTTCAGAGAAGAAGATTTTTTTCAGTTTTTCCCTACACAAGCCTATATGTAAAACTGTGACCCCGGGGTGGGGCCAAATGTGACCCCTGGGTCACCATTTGAACAAACTTGGTAGAGGACCACAAGCTTATAGCAAATGCAAAATATTAAACCTCTGGCTCTTGCAGTTTCAGAGAAGAAGATTTTTTTAAGTTTTTCCCTATACATGTCTATGTAAAACATGTGACCCTTGGGGCGGGGCCAAATATGACCCGAGGGTCACCATTTGAACAAACTTGGTAAAGGACCATACGCTTATAGTAAATGCAAAATATCAATCCTCCGGCTGTTGCAGTTTCCGAGAAGAAGATTTAAAAAACAAAAATCTATATGAGTCAATGTAAAACTGTGACCCCCCGGGGCGGGGACAAATTTGACCCCTGGGTCACCATTTGAACAAACTTGGTAGAGGACCACAAGCTTATAGCAAATGCAAAATATTAAACCTCTGGCTCTTGCAGTTTGAGAGAAGATGTTTTTAAATTTTTTCCCTACACATGTCTATGTAAAACATGTGACCCTAAGGGCGGGGCCAAATGTGACCCGAGGGTCACCATTTGAACAAACTTGGTAGAGGACCACAAGCTTATAGCAAATGCAAAATATTAAACCTCTGACTCTTGCAGTTTCAGAGAAGATTTTTTCCAGTTTTTCCCTATACAAGCCTATGTAAAACTGTGACCCCCGGGGTGGGGCCAAATGTGACCCCTGGGTCACCATTTGAACAAACTTGGTAGAGGACCACAAGCTTATAGCAAATGCAAAATATTAAGCCTCTGGCTCTTGCAGTTTCAGAGAAGAAGATTTTTTAAAAGTTTTTCCCTATACATGTCTATGTAAAACGTGACCCATGGGGCGGGGCCAAATGTGACCCGAGGGTCACCATTTGAACAAACTGGTTAGTTATGTTGTTTAAGACTGCATTCAATGTACACTCATCACGGTGATTAGTGCTGAAGTCTATTTGTAACAGACAGATTACAGCAGAGAAATTAAACAAGTTTGGCTTTTTGGCAATTTCGATGTCGCCAAACAATTTCCCTAAAGTTTGAAATTAAGAGCCATTTTCTTTTTTCTTTCGCCACTGGCGCCATTGGCGATGCCCGGAGGAGGGCCTGGTATTATCAAATAAAAAAATTAACATAATGAACATTTCATGATAGTCCCAGAAAGAAACACATATTTAAATCCGCTACTTAATCGCATATTAATATAATTATTATTTGGACAATGTAAATTTTACTACATTTTACCTCACAGGGAAAAGAGGTTAATCCTAAGTGAATAGTTGCATGACTACTGCTAGATAATTGAACAAAACAGGGACCTAGGGATTACTTTACCTGTTAAAACTTTTCTATGTCATGAAATAAAATCTTATTCTCGTTCTTTTTTTTTTTTTATAGATATTGCAGTTTGTGAATTGTAAGCAGCTATCATTGTGTTTTGATTTCGATTTAAATACACATACAAAAAATCATGAAACAAAACATGGCCAGGGCACGAAAACTCCACTCGTCTGCTTGCCATGAATGCTCATTCATGCAGGATGAGTAGAAATTCACATTTGATAAATTCTTCTAACAATATATCAATTTGACCATTCAAATATTACATCTACAGGATGAGTAATTTCAATTTGTGTGCTAAATGTAAAAAGTTTACAATAAACAGTTTCATGAAAATTCGCCAAAAAATGTAAAACATCTTGTCTGTTAATTCAATAAGTTTTTTAATTACATAATAATACCTTTGTTCTCCTTCGAAGATGTTCGTATGCTTTATATTCTGGTCTGAAATGGTGATCCTCTGGATTCACATAGAAGGCATTGAGGTGGCACAGAACTACACAGGGCGCAGCAACCGTGAAAAACAGAAGCTTCCAACGTTTAATACCACTTACTGAAATTAGACAAAGAACATGAAAGGCATTAGGCCAAAAATAAAATTATGTTTGTTTCCCCTTCCCGACCGACCCACCGAAATTGCCGCGACCCGAATTATTTTTTCGACACTTTTTTTTTTTTTTTCGATTTTTTTTTTTTTTTCGAATTTTTTTTTTTTTCGAATTTTTTTTTTTGTCTTAAATGTGTCTTATAGGTAGCATGTATTCCAGTTTTGATCTCAAATAAAAGAAATGAAATAAAAAAAATATTTTACCTACCTACCTACCCAACCCTTTTTTGCATGGGTCGGGAAGGGGAAACAAACATAATTTTATTTTTGGCCTTAAGGAAACACAACTACACTGGACAGGGAAACCAAGAAAAACAGAACCTTCCATCGCCTATTTTAATACCACTTACTAAAATTAGAAAGACATAAAAGGCAATTAGGAAGTACATAAATACACAGGGCGGAGTGTCAGTGAATGTCCTAAATATACACAAAGAATTTAAAAAAAATTGAGGAAGCATTAAACAAACACCAGACAGAGCAACGGTGAACGTCAGAATTCAACCTTCCTGCGCTTTACTGAAATTAAACAAAGAACATAAAAAAGACAGCAAGGAAACAAACAAATACACCGAACAGAGAAACAGTGAACGTCAGAATCTTCCAGCGCAAAATACAACTGTAATTAGACAGAACAAAAAAGCAGGGCCTTTTTAACATTCTTTGCAGAGGCCTGTTAAAGGCCCCTTTCCAATCCAAATATCTTTTAAAATCATGCAGATTTTCCCATTTTTTAAACATACATCTGGAAATTTCATCTGAAACCCATTTTGGGGGTTTTGAAACTGGTAAAAAGGCCCTGAAATGGCATGGAGGAAACATATAAATACACCAGGCAGAGCAACCGTGAATGTCAGAATCTGCCAGTGCTCAATAGCTCTCAATGAAATAAGACAAAGAACATAAAAAGCATTGAGGAAACACATAAATACACCAGGCAGAGCAACCGTGAATGTCAGAATCTTCCGACTGCTCATACCGGTATCCCCTCACTGAAATTAGACAAAGAACATAAAAGGCATTGAGAAAACACATAAATACACCAGGCAGAGCAACCGTGAAAGTAAGAATCTTAGATTGCTCAATACTGGTATCCTCTCACTGAAATCAGACAAAGAACATAAAAAGCATTGAAGAAACACATAAATACACCGGGCAGAGCAACCGTGAATGTCAGAATCTTCCATTGCTCAACACTGGTATCCTCTCACTGAAATTAGACAAAGAACATGAAAGGCATTGAAGAAACACATAAATACACCAGAAAGAGCAATTGTGAATGTCCGAATCTCCCACTCACTGAAATTAGACAAAGAAGTTTTTGTTAAATATCCCACTCACTGAAATTAGACAAAGAAATTTTTGTTAATTGGTTCTGAATGGTGCTTTACATCATTTAGCACATGATAGGCCATACATGACAGTTGATTTTATTGTGGTAGAGGCACAGTACTGTATACCTCCCGCCATCCGTAAGAAAACTTTCTCTTTTTGCAATTACGAAGGGGACAGATTTCAGTCACACTTAAATAGGTTAGAAAGACACTGCCACTTAAGCGATATTCTACTACATGTATATAATATATTCTGTGATGAATTATAGAAATTTCCCAGTTTGAGAAAATCTATAACATATCCCTTCCTCTACTGTGCTATCTCGCCTAGTGCGCAAGATAGCACAGTAGCCAAATGTTATGAACGATAGACGTCACGAATTGACGTCATAATATTACTCCTCGCTGTCTCCAAAGGAGTGACAGAAGGAGGAATACTTGTGTCAAAAGACGATGGAAAGAAATTCATCACAGAATATATATTATATAGTTTAATTAACATTTGTGTCGTGATACGGAAAATAATTCACTCGTGAGAAATATTCTTGCGATATAGACTCTCGTGCGAAAACGCACTCGTTTCTAAATCGCAAGAATCTTTTTCACTCGGGAATTATTTCCCATATCACTTCAACAATGTTAATTAAACTCTATTTAAATCCACAAAGATTGGGCTACATTATTGGGGATTGTATGTATTTTGACGGATTGGTATGTTCAAAACCATGACATTTTGTTAGCCAGAAGGCAACACAACAGACAATTTAGCTGCGATAATTGTAGCTCTTATGGTGTGTAACTACCATAGAGCTACAACGCCATCCTTTAAAGAATAGGTAGGTATCAGGGTCGACCCCATCAAGAGAGGTTTTTGAAGACATCAAGTAAAGCCTGCATGAACAACCACCCTATTTCAATATAGACTTAACCGTAAAAAACATGCGTGCATGCATACAACTCACCAAAGGGAATAATATCTCGTCGATTTAGGGATTTTTGTAAGACTCCGTGTTGACATATTTTCCTTAAATTTTACCATTTAAATACCATGTGTGGTGTTGTTCGACAACATTAACAGGAAAGCGTCAGGTGTGTGAGTAGGTCGGGGTTAAATTTCCAAATACGGAACAAGACGAAATTAACAGTCCTCTGACAGTAGTCTTCGAGCACTGACAATATCGGTTTGTCTTTCCTCTCTTTGGTAAGTCTTCTACATGCAGTTGTGGTATTTAAAGTTTGTTCTATTGAATTACCGTGGCTGTTTAACACTGTGTGATGCCTTCATGAATGCGAACAAAAACCCATTAAACAATCGCCTATAAATATTGAGAACCAAATTTCTGTGTACACACTTCGACAGCTTAGAAAAATCAAGCGCATTCAGTCATATTGAAGTTTGAGATACCAGGGCATAGCGCAGTGTTTTTTTTTATGTGTAACACAGTGTTTTGTGAATGCAGCCTGTGCCTGTGCCATTGTGAAAAATAGCGGCATTTTTTTAGAAATTGTGAAAATTGTGAAATATTATAACAAAAGAAAAAGAAACATTTTCACTTTTAATTTCACAGTTTAATATCCCTTGGTTTTAAGTTTTGTTTTTGGTAAATACAGACCAGTTTTAACACCAGCGTATATTAAAACTAGTTTCCTTACTGGTCTGTATTTAACCTAAAAAAAAATTCAGATTGTGAAAAAAGTATACTTTTTGGCATTGTGAATGGGGCCGAATAGCAGCCCCAAATTAGGCATAAAAACAACACTGTAGCGGCACCGCGATCCCTTAACTTTGGAAACCGACATGCCGCTATCCCTTAACCTGACCCTTTAAAAGTGGGTCAAAACATTCATTTTGCCAGTGTCAATTAATTACATATCTGACCAAATAACGCCTTGAGGCATAAACTCCTGACAAACATACGTCCTTAGCTCCTGATTGGAGTGTTTTTATAAGGATTAGAGGAGCAGACTGAGAGGTGTTAATTACCTCTGCGATAAGGGTATAATTCAAGAATTCAACCATGCGTACCAGACCTGTCAAAATGTTAAATCATCAAAATAATTTACTTATATCATGCTTAAAGTCGGCCGATTTAGTTTTTAATCAGCTAAAATTGTTGACAAAATCAAAATGCAGTGATTGAAAAATGCTCTAATTTCCAAGTTAGTTGCTGAAAAATGTACATGTAATTGTAAGTATCCTTTTCACAATTTGAGTGGGTTGTTCGTGTTTTAAGCACATTTTAAGTTCTTTTTCTCAAACCAGGAAGTGTGAAATTGCAATGAAAAAAGGAATGACCGACGTTCGTGCTTAAAAACTACCATAAACACATTTTCAGTATCAGTATGTATGTTAGTACTTGCGATCATCAACAGGTACGGTTTAATTGAGAAAAAATATGTCCCAATATCTTGTTGATCCAACTTCTAAGTGATTTTTTTCCTTCAAAATGGCCAAGTTTAAATAAAAAAATTGTAAAGATCAAAGTCATAATCCAGTTTAATTTTTTTTTTTGTTGCTAAAATCAAAATCATAATCCAATTAAAAACTACCCTAAACACAATTTCAATATGTATGTTATTACTTGCAATCATCAACGGGTAGTGTGTAAGCGAGAAAAAGTTTACCCTTCCATAAAATATACATATTGATTCAAGAGAAGAAGTAAAAAAATCAAAATGGCGAAGTTATTTTTTTTTGCTAAAATCAAAACCATAGCCAGGGCTATTTTTTGGCTGTTTTTATAGTCGTTATTCACTGGCAGTCTGTTATAACACACTATTACTATCCATTTGATGGATATATAAGAAAATCAACAAAATAAAAAAAATTCTGAAATTTGAAATCAGATCATTGCGTTTAACGGTTACAACAACCGGATGTTTTGAGTGAGGCAGATTTTCTTGTTACAGGGAAAAAGCTAAAAAACACAAATTTTGTGTTGAGGTAATCTCTGAACTTTATGAACAGGTAAGCTTAAATACCCTTTGTAGCATTATTGAATGCCGCCAGGGTTTGCCCAGAGCTTTGTCTGTGGTAAAAACTACGAGCGTTGAAAGTGGGTCACCATGCTACCCGTTGAACACCATGTGAATGTTAGCATATAGTGGGTTGGAGACAATTTCAGAAATCGTTTTATTTTGTTGATTTTCTTAAATATATTCATCAAATGGATAGTAATAGTATGTTATAACAGACTGTTATGTGTTCATGACTCTGGTGCCAGTACCGTTATTGGGTCAGATTCCCAATGACAAAACATGTATCTTTTTTACCCAATTTTGAGAAGGAAATTCCTTATTGAAAGAAGAAAAAGAAGAACACTGAAAAGTAGCAAAAATGTGACAAGTATTGAATATGAAATGCTTTTAACTGCCTCTCAAAAAAACTTGTACTGTAAACAGTATGAAAGATACAATGATGAAATAAATGTTTGTGTTATTGTTTCCCAATTTTATGAAAAATCATGCTAAAATTCCCAATTTTGAGGGTATGGGTTATGTTCCCAAAATGAAAAAAAAAAGCACTGCACAACCCACTTAAAAACTACCATAAACACAATTTCAATATGTATGTTATTACTTGCAATCATCAACAGGTACAGTTTAATTCACAAAAAAAAGTTTACCCTTTCATAAAATATACTAATCCGAGCCTTCTCTGACCCTAAAAGCCTTTTTTAAATTATTATTTTTTTTGCGGCTTTATTGGGTCAGAGGAACTCCTATAGTGAAAACCCGGGGATTAATAAAAACACACAGTCATGCACTTTCAACGATGGTTGTGGTGTCGGGTGATTTTTTACGATAATTTAGCTCAACAGATTGATCAATTAATGTTTATTATACCAAGTTGCAATGATAAAACTGCACCTTTATCGTGTGTAGTGACACAACAAAACATTTGAAGTACACTTTTATTTACTATATCCGCCATACTGTCATTTTGCATATTAATAATTAAATTCGAGTGATATTTTCGCGAGAGGTGAAGGTATTCATATTTCCCTCATCAAATATGACAGCATCGAGGGATTTTGGAGTGGAACAAACTCTTCTCGGAGCATAATTAGGGTCTAAACTTTAAAGATAAACAATTGGATGTTGTTAAGAGAATTGCTAGTGCCAAAAGGAAAAGTTTGTCGCAATTTTGAAATGGTTTGAATTTTGCGGGAAATATTTATCGGCGCACCGTCACGATCATGTGACATTTGACCTGAATAATAACAAATGTTGGAAATCTAATATTTTTTAACTTCGTCTGATAAGGTTGATTAAGGTTAATAAAACAAATACTTCGGTTCAGATAGGTAAATAATTATATTGATAATCGGTTTATATCCTTGAAATGTTAATCCAATGAATACTTACATAAATACAATAGTAACATTGATTTAAAACCAATAGGGTAGCTCCTCTCCCTCGTGTTTTTACTATAGGAGTTCCTCTGACCTTACACAGCCAGATGAAATATCAAAAATAGTACAAAGGGCTGGAAAGGTCAGAGAAAGCTCGGATTAAAAATACACATGCTATAAATCAAGGAGAAAAAAAATATGTTCAAAATGGTCAAGTTTAAGAAAGTGTTTTTGTTAAAATCAGTCATAACCCAGTTAAAAACTACACAAAACACAACGTGTATATGTTTTGTATGATAAACAAAGATCAACAAATATATACAAACCGTGAAAGGCGTATAAAACAAACAAACAAAAACTGCACCATTTGAATGTCCGCCATCTTTTTTCATCGCAATTTCACGCTTCCTGGTTTGAGAACAAGACACTAAAAAAAGCAATTAAAAACTTGCTAAAACACGAACAACCGACGCAAATCGTAAAAAGGATACTTATATTACGTTTTGCAGCAACTAACCATGTTGTTTGTAATGTCTTCAACCATAAAACCTGATAAATCATGAAGCGAAATCACATTCAACATTCTAAAACATGGCGGCTAAAGTGAATGTGCATGACTGAAGTATTCCGAATGAGTGGACGCCAAGTGTTTGGCACGCTTCTGCCCGGGACCGGTCCCTTTATCATCCCAGCCAATAGTAAAAATCTACATTAATGGCAATGCTTTGTCCAAAACCTTTTTTTTTAAGAATATGCATTTGTAAATGTAAACACGAAATATGTGCTTTAATGAGTACAACATGGATTTTGCTGAAAGCTTATATGAGCACTGAATATGGAGACGTTCTAAATTATGCTTTAAACCTATTTAACTTTAAGTGGGGTCGAAATTCAGCAGTGTTCCAGAAATATTTTTGTAAATAATTAAATTTATTCCATGCATACACCACGCATTGTGTTTTTAAACCTTTACACCATCCTTGTCTCAAAGGAATGGCACGTTCCGTGTATATTCATATACAAGGCGTCGTTGCGTTTACCCCACCCACTCACTGATACTGTACTGAAGGTCAACAGTTGTCGTCTCAAAAAGCAAAAGGGCATGATTCAGTGGCCATTCGTTATATAGGCAATATACGGAATAAGTTATCAACCTCCAGGATCAGATCCGACAGCCGCTCCCGATGACATAAGCCTTCGCGAGGCAAGCGCAAGTTGTGAAAATCGTTTGAAGAGTAACATTTTCCCTGTCGACTCCGAACCTCGGTATGACGTGCGTTTCGTCCACAGGTCGTTTCGCGCCAAGTCGTTTCGTCCTCCAGGTAGGTGGCCCGGCCTGGTGGTGGGGGGGTTGGGGAGAGGGGGTATCCTCATTGTCTTCATTACAACAGGGATGTGTGAGTATATGAAGAAAGAAATAGAGAAAGAAAGGCCTACGTCGTCCTAGTGTCGGAGTATATGAAAAAAGAAAGAGAGAAAGAAGGCCCTCCGTCGGCGTAGTGTCAGGAGTTCCATAAGGCTAGGTGTTAGGACCAATATTTTAAGCCTATTCCTATACTAACAAGAGGCCCAAGAGGGCCTGTGGACGCTCTACTGGCTAACATGGCTCTTATAACATCAATGAAGTGAGTGACTGCCATTTACGGTTTTTTTCAAAGTTTCGGGCAAAAAAACAGCTTTTTAACTAAATCAAGGGCCATAACTAAAGAATCTGGTAAAGTTTGGTAAAAGATCAGATGAAAAATGAAGGCCCAACCGTATTAACGAGGCAACATATAGCATGTTTAACTTAATCAAGAACACCTCTGTTACTGGTCGAACATAGAGCTAAAAAATAAAAAAATAAAAAAAATAAAAATTAAAAAAAAAAGAAAAAAAAAAGAAGATATTTAAAAAATAAAAAAATAAAAAAAAATAAATAAAAATAAAATAACAAAAAACACATATTTAAAAAAAAAAATTATAAAAAAAAATAAAAAAAATTAAAAAAAAATTTTTTATAAAAAAATAAATAAAAATCAATCAAAAATAAAAAAATAATTCAAAAAAAAATATTAAAAAAAAAATAATTAAAAAAAAAAAATCCCTATACATGTCTATGTAAAACATGTGACCCTTGGGGCGGGGTCAAATATGACCCGAGGGTTACCATTTGAACAAACTTGGTAAAGGACCATAAACTTATAGCAAATGCAAAATATTAAACCTCTGGCTCTTGCAGTTTCAGAGAAGAAGATTTTTTAAGTTTTTCCCTATACATGTCTATGTAAAACATGTGACCCTTGGGGCGGGGCCAAATGTGACCCCAGAGTCACCATTTGAACAAACTTGGTAAAGGACCATAAGCTTTTAGCAAATGCAAAATATTAAACCTCTGGCTCTTGCAGTTCCAGAGAAGAATTTTTTTTCAGTTTTTCCCTACACAAGCATTTATGTAAAACTGTGATTCCCCGGGGCGGGGCCAGATGTGACCCCAGGGTCCCCATTTGAACAAAATAGGTAAAGGACCATAAGCTTATAGCAACAGCAAAATATTAAACCTCTGGCTCTTGCAGTTTCAGAGAAGAAGATTTTTTAAGTTTTTCCCTATACATGTCTATGTAAAACATGTGACCCTTGGGGTGGGACCAAATGTGACCCCAGGGTCACTATTTGAACAAACTTGGTAAAGGACCATAAGCTTATAATAAATTTAACATATCAAACCTCTGACTCTTGTAGCTGGCGAGAAGAAGATTTTAAAAAAAAAATCCTATATAAGTCTATGTAAAACTGTGACCCTCGGGGCGGGGACAAATTTGACCCCCGGGTCACCATTTGAACAAACTTAGTAGAGGACCATAAGCTGATGCTACATGTATTACATGAGAGCTCTGTGCCATGTGGTTCCAGAGAAGAAGATTTTTTTCAGTTTTTCCCTATACAAGCCTATGTAAAACTGTGACCCCCGGGGTGGGGCCAAATGTGACCCCTGGGTCACCATTTGAACAAACTTGATAGAGGGCCACAAGCTTATAGCAAATGCAAAATATTAAACCTCTGGCTCTTGCAGTTTCAGAGAAGAAGATTTTTTAAGTTTTTCCCTATACATGTCTATGTAAAACATGTGACCCTTGGGGCGGGGCCAAAAGTGACCCGAGGGTCACCATTTGAACAAACTTGGTAAAGGACCATAAGCTTATAGTAAATGCAAAATATCAAACCTCTGGCTGTTGTAGTTTCCGAGAAGAAGATTTTTTAGAAAAAAATCCTATATAAGTCTATGTAAAACTGTGACCCCCGGGGCGGGGACAAATTTGACCCCAGGGTCACCATTTGAACAAACATAGTAGAGGACCATAAGCTGATGCTACATGTAATACATGAGAGATATGTGCCTTGTGGTTTCAGAGAAGAAGATTTTTTAAAGTTTTTTCCTATATGTCTATATGAAAAACATGCAAAACCTCAATATACAAACTTTGAACCCCCGGGGCACGGCCATTTTTGACTCCGGGGACTTTATTTGAACAAACTTGATAGTCTGGGCGTTGGCGATCATTTTAAAAGAAAAACTGTTGAAATCTGTCCAGCGGTTCTGGAGAAGAAGATTTTTTAAGGTTTCGACCATATATGGTAATGGCAGCCATCTTGGATGTAGCGCTGACCTAATTTTAACAAATCTAAAAAGCATTCATCTAAGGATCATCCAGGTGAAGTTTGGTCAAAATTAGCCAAGCGGTTTCTGAGGAGAAGTCGTTTGAAGAAAAGTTAACGGACGACAGACGACAGACGACAGACAGACGACAGACGGACGACGGACGACGGACAACACACCATCCCATAAGCTCTGCTGGCCGTTGGCCAGTAGAGCTAAAAACGACCTACCAATGTCAATTGGAGCTAGAGTGCGACTTTTCGCCGACGGTACCATAGTCTATCGCTTCATCAAATCACAGACAGATGCAAATACCCTTCAAAAAGACTCAGTGAGATCGACATGGTCACTATACTGTGGAATCTATATCTATCCAGTTGCGGTGAATCTAGTCTCATTTATTTGTCGTCTTTGAGTGCTTTTTAACATACGGACGTTTATATATGCACCCTAGAGGATGGCACATATCAAAAATCGTATTGTCGTTCGTAGACGTGCATGTATTTTATGCACTACGGTGAATCAAACTCTTAATTACTCATGCAGGCACACTATTCAAACAATGAGCGGTTATTTCAGCTGTACCCTTGCCATGTTTAGTAAACAAATCAGAACTTTCTTATATGTCATGTGACCCCATCTTTTCTGGTGATTTTTAAAGTGGAAAACTATGTTTTTATGTGAAAACTACGCTGCTGTATTGTCCATACTTGAGTTAAAGTTGCAGCAAAACATTAACATGTGGTTTCATACGTAGACGTCATCATAAGATCCGCATTCTGTCCGGTCATCGCACAATCAAATTTACATGTAAGTCACAAACCCCTTGCCAACATAGTGTAATTGTCTAAACTGTCGTTAGTTAAAAAACGCGTTATTACTTTTACAGGCCAGACATGTAAATTTTTCTTTAGCAAACGTCTTTGAATCAGAGCAATAAACTGGTCTTTATTAAGCATTAAATGCTGTTTAACGCCCCATCACTAAAGGTTTGAGCCGCCCCAGAGAGAAGGGAATTAAGGCGAGCCTGCCCAATAGATTCCTATGGTTCTTTAAGTGCTCGGAGGATATACTCTAATATTTTAGTATCAGCAGTTATACCTGCAAGTATATTATGATGGGGGATGATATCACACCCTGTGGTTACAACAGTATAAGATGCTTAGTCTTCTGCATGGGGTTTAGGAGAGTCTTTACTTGGAGTTCGTAGTACACTGTAGGAATAAAAGCTATACCTTTAATGGTGTTGTTTGTGTAAAGGCCGAGATTGGTAGTCCAGGGGAACTCTCTGGTGATTGACAGTGCTTGTAAAGAAATTACTCTCTGACCTCGTAACTGACCCCATTATCACCTTGTGTCTGCTACTACAGTACTGGGCTGATAATTAATATAAAGCCCTGTACAGTATAAATTCCTGATCCAGAATGTTTTATAGTTGTATGCGACTCAATGAAAGGTGAACTAAGAATTAACAAAGTGCAAATAATCTTGCATTAAAATATTTTTATTGGTGAATATAACTGGTATCAATAAATGTAATCTATTGAAGGTTGTACTACATTGTGTTCTAAACAAGAATGGTAACAACACTCATTAACCACATAGAAAAATCTTGTATGAATATTGATTTGATTGGAATTTGTTATGTATAAATGTATTGTTTCATAATAATAATAATAATAATAATAATAATAATAATAATAAATAAAAATGACTTTATTAACGAGGAACTCAGTTGGACAAGGTCCAATCTTCCATAAGGTCCTCAACAGTAAAATAATACAAAACAGTCAATAACATTTTAAACACACATTTACAAGTCGAAATAATACAAAATAGTCAATACCATTTGACACGTTTACAATTGTCCGTGCATTCACTGGAATAGATTGACAAGCTGAAGAAATACACGAATGCAAAAAACATAGATAGTTCTGTAAGATATAGCACTAAACAAGCAATAGTTAATACAAATAGTTGTATTTTCTTGGGAATGTTTATTTACTTTACTTACATTTACAAGAGGATTATACCCGAAAACACCCTCCCCCACCCCATCCCCTCCCCCCACACCACGCCCCCCCCCCCCCACATACAAAAGTAAAACATGAACATATTCACAAGTGATGATAACATATAACATCATTCCCACATGTGACCCGTAAGGCAAACAACAGACCTACTCTTGGTAAGAAGGCTTACAAGAAAAAAACCATACATTTTTGTGACAGATATATGGACACTCCTAATTAGTGTGAAGGAAAATGGACGAGACATATAGAAGAACGAAATGTTGATGACAATGTACATGATTACATTAACATGACATGACATAACATTATTAGTTATTGGGTTTGTTACTGACCCCCTACAGAAATATGTGGGGTCAGTAAGATTTACAGGGGGCGAGGCGATAGCCGAGTCCCCCCTATACATCTGACTGACCCCACATATTTCTGTAGGGGGTCAGTAACAAACCCAATAACTGATTTATTGCATCGAGCACCTTTTTTAAGGCAAACGCCGATATTTAACCCATTCTAATGGAGCGTCAACGTCATTGAGATGTTCACGCAATTCGAAGTCATGACGTTGACGTCAAGACCGGTACAGTTTAAAAACATTATAAAATTTACTTATTATGTGCGTTACTAATGCCTTAAAGAACTATTTGCAAATGATTTAAAATTTGAATCTGAATTGTAGTCCATATTGTTTTAGTCACCCTCTATGAAATCTACCGACCCACTATAGAATAATAGAGGGTCACCAGTTGACCGCTCTAATCCAATGAAATCCCTAGGATTTTGTGCGAGATGCAATAAGTAGATATATATCCAGTATTCACGCCAGATATATCTTTCATGGATAAATTCCGTATTTAAGAATATCAAAAGAGTCTTCTGTCTACTAAATCTAATTTAGTAAAAAGCATTTCAATGATATACATGTACATGTAATAAAACTGACTTATTGATTATTGATAGCTAACATACATTTGTTAAAACATTTTCTTGTTTCGTTATCGTCTGTTCATATATTGAATTGAATTGGGGTTTTTCGGCGCACCAACACATGAAAGGTTATATGGTGCCTAACAGGAATGAACATACCAGGCTGATCATCCATGTACAGGGGGGGGGGGGGGGGGGGGGGGGGTCTTGTTCCTTGTATTTCGCAAGAAATAGTAATATACATATACAGTTTATATGTGTGTCTATATATATGTACGTGCTTGTTAATATTAAGACTCGCATGCTTGTATACAGGTAGTGTATGTATGTGCAGGCGTGTGTGCAGGTATGTATGTGCATAAGTATGTATGTATGTGTGTATGTATGTCCGTGAGTACTTATGTGTGTGTACGTGCGTGCATACTCATGTGCGTGTGTTGCTGTGTGTGTACGTTTGTACGTGTGAATGTGCGTATGTATGCATGTGCGTACGTACGTGTGCCTATGTGTGTATATCAATCAAACATATAATTATAGTACTATAGTTACTCTATACGTTGACCGTATGTCATTATTCTTATTTTCTCTCGCTATTTGAAAGTTAATTAATTTGTTGACACTTACCATTGTATATTTGTATATGTATGGAAATCTTGAAAGAGGAAATAAAGTGTCTATCTATCTATAAGTTCACTGCAAAATAAATCCAGGTGATTTGACATATATTTTATTTCACATAATGTTATTCATTGTAAGGTATTGTTACCAGCTGAGAAAGTATGTATTATGGTAATAATTAATACTATGTAAAATTAATGACATTAATATCAAAGTTCACATGCTGATAATATTTCCTCCAGATTAGAGGACCAGTGGGTGAGATGTCGATGAGAGAGTAAGGGGTCTGGTGTAAGATGATGTGATGGTGTATCTTTGAAGAATAGTTGTATGACTTTATTATATAAAACTATGTTATCAGTTCCATTTGCCGAGTTATAATCTTAATCTCTCCTCCCAGAAATACAGAACTGACCACAGGAATGTATACATATGTTATCACTCAGTGGCTTGTGCTCTTGGGCCATTATAATCACAGATTTATGGCCCTAACGCGGCAGGAGTTAATGATCACTGCCAATCATCCGAGAGTTCCCCTGGACTACCAATGATGAATGTCTAAGCCCAATACATTACATTTGGCGACGAGGATAATTAATAATTAACAAATTGTGTTGGATTAATTAAAAAAAATGTCTAAAGCGGTCTCATACATTGGAACTTTAGAGCATTTCGAATGTAAAGGGTTTCCATCATCGCTAGCTCAAAGATGGAAAAAGTGGAAAAGCGCGTTTGAAATATTTTTGATCAGTAAAGGTGTAACAGAAAATAAGCAGAAACGAGCGTTGTTGCTTCATTGTGGAGGATTGCAAATACATGATATTTTCTACACTTTGTCGGATATTGGAGATGATAATGATTACTAAACAGCCCTTGACAAATTGAGTGAACATTTTGCTTCACAAGAAAATGTGCCATTTGAGAGGCTTCAATTTCGACAACTTAAACAAGAAGACGGAGAATCGACAGATCAGTTTGTGGTTAGACTTAGGCAGAAAGAGGAAACATGTGAATTTGGGGACAACAAAGATGAGCGTATAAGGGACCAAATAATTGAGAAGTGCAAATCGACCAGCCTTAGAAAAAAATACTTAGAAAAGGGGAAAGATATTACACTAAACAAATCTTTGGACATAGCAAGAATATTTGAGAATTCAGATAGACACGCCAGATCAATGGACACTTTTATGTCAGAATCTGTAAACAAGTTGTCATTTAAAAAGGAAAATAGGAGAGAAGAATACAGAAAACCAAACAATGGATTAAAATGTTTTAATTGTGGCTATGAAGGACATAAGGCGAACGATCAAAGCTATCCAGCCAGGGGACAAAAGCGCAGAAACTGTTCAAGGATTGGACATTTTCAAAACAAGTGTAAACAGAAAGATGGAAAGAAGGAAAAGGGAAGAAAAGAAATAAGGAATGTAAATGAAAGTGATGAAGAAAAAGGGGCTACAGGATTTACATTTAGTTTAAGGGACCAATATCCAGAGAAACCGTCGATCAATATCGGATTGGAGCAATACAGTTAAAATGTATTATTGATTCCGGAGCCAGCAGTAATGTTATCGGCAGAGGCACTTAATTGGGAATTTCTCAAGCAAAAAGGGATACAATGTAAACATGAGCGCCGGAAAGAGACATTGTACGCATATGGATCAAAATCGCCATTGCAAATTGCGAGAGTGTTTTGGACCGATGTGTGTTATGGGGAGAAGACGGTACATGATGTATAATTTGTAAATGGATGGCAAAGGACAGTCATTATTGAGCTATATTACGGCAACACATTTCGGAGTACTCAACATTGTGAGACAGATCGGTGACCAGGAAAGTTGCCAATTGCCACACGATGATGCATACATATTCGAGAAATATGCGGACGTTTTTCAAGGTTTTGAAAAAAATAAAGAAATATCAGTTGTACATTCCGATTGATGAGACAGTTAAGCCAGTGGTGCAGCCGATCAGACGAGTTCCGTACCAGCTACGTGAGAGACTCGAGCATAAGTTAAATGAGCTTGAGAACATGGACATCACCGAACGTGTCAGTGGACCTTCTAACAGTCTAAATGGTTTTCACCCATAGTCAAATACTTCAGCAAACCGGACATCAACATGGCGTATCCTCAAATTGAGCTGTCACCTGAATCACGTGAGATTACAACATTCACCACACATATGGGATTGTACAGGTACAAGAGACTTATGTTCGGTATTTCCTGTGCTTCGAAGCTGTATCAGTCTAGCAAATTCTCTCAGAATGTTAATGGGTTCACAATAGCATGGATGATATAATCGTGCACAGTGAAACAAAAGAAGAACATGGCAAGAGATAAATCACGTGTTAAATGTGTTATAATAAAAGGGATTAACAGTGAATAAAAACAAGTGTCAGTTTTACATTTCAAAGAGTATGCATGGGAGTAGACTTTGGAAACGGCCAAACACGATAAATACGAAATATTGCAGTCTCAGTTTGATTGAGACGGTAGTGAAATATGCTTGCTACCGTTCACGCCCCCTAGCCCCGGGTTGAGCAGAACTCAATACTCATAAAATCAATAGTACAGAATGTTAACCATTCCGAAGATGGCATGCATATGGCGGTGGACATGCTACTTATTTTATTATTCCATGTCCAGCGGCGTATGGTTCCAGTATCTAACAAAATTATATGCATCGAAGAGCGAAATAAACAAAATGGAATTTAGTTGGGAGCAGCGGTTATGAAGCCTACGCATCTCAAGTCTAAATAAAAAAGCAGACAACATATTCTATGGGTGGTTAAACAATACGCAGAGCCTTTATCGGCCGGAGTAGTGAAACCACCGTAAGAAAACAAAAGCATTTGCAAATGTACCACCGATATCTAAATATAAGTATCGGGCTCAGACAATCTCCAATATTTCATACATATATACATACAATAAAGGCGCAGAACGACACATATCAAGTATTCAATGACTTGGCAAAATCCAGAGCAACAAGAAGATAAACCATATTGGGCACGACAAAACAAGATTGAAGACAAATCAAACGTAACCGTCTTTTCAGGAATTAGGTAGACGTCATCATAGGGTCCTCACTCTGCCCGGTCATCTCACATTCGAAGATGAAAGGATAGTGGCGAACTGCAAATGGGTCAATCACTAAACATGCAGTGCGTTACAAAATGATAGGATCATACGCTCTTTTGATAAACTTTTTAACACGTTTCATAAATATTCGATCATGATTCAATCAAGTCACACTATAAGTCAGGTTGTGATAGTCCTTGTCGCAAAAAAGTTCTTAAAATACTTTTATATTTTACAGGGTAACCGTTACGATAATTGATTTAGCATTTTTTTTCCCGAAGGTTATAGCCCTGATTGAATAATATTTTAGTTATACATATACTGAAACGCAAAAGAAACGCAACTCGGGAATTTCCGCTATATATTGTATATACTGCACACTTAATTCCACATAATATTCCAAAGAAATCCCAAATTGTTTTGTAAAAAACAGTTGCAGTTAATTAGAGAAATGACACAACTGTGATGTTGTAGACGTAACAAAAAATTCATAAATGTTGAAGTTCCTCTTTGAAAAACTGAGCCGGTTCAGTATTGTATTTAACGTAAGAGTTTGCAAAATGTTGCATCCTAAGTTTGCTCACATGCTTGAGCCAAACGCGTACTCTGTCAATAATGAAACTTTGAAGGAATACTATACTATTTGCTGTATTAGTGTGTAGTATTTTTGTTCCGAAAGGAGGGGTCTTACGTAGCAATGTACCATTCGATTAACAGCAGCATATTGTACATGTAATATCAGGCCCGTAGCCAGTTTTTTGAAAAAGGGGTGGGGTGGGGGGGGGGGGGGGGGGTGCGGATTTCGCTGCAACGCGGCGAATTGACCCACGAAGTGGCGATGGGGGTAGGTGCGGGATGGGGGTGTCCCCCTGCTGCAGGTGTGGGGTAAGGGGGTCCTCCCCCTAGAAAATGTTGAAATTGAAATGGTAAATCATGCATTCTGGTGACTTTTTATATCTTAAAGTACACTGACAAAAAAAATCTTGCCTTGTCCAAAAAAGTTGGGTGTAGACGCACCCAACGCACCCCCCTGGCTACGGGTATGAATATATAGCGGAAAATCCCGTGTTGCGTTTCTTTTGCGTTTCAGTATATGTTAAAGTACAACATCTAGAAAAAACGAATAAGTTGAGAAACATAATTTATTATTCACCATAAGAGGAACAACCCCTCTAAGTAGGAATAACTAATATGCAAATTGATAATTCAATATCAGAAATATTAGCTTCGTTAAGCTGAAGTTCTTTAGGGTAAATGTATATATTATTTACCATAGTAAAACAGAAGTTTACTGTATACTGAACAAAATAAATTCAGCACGACCTTTTAGGATAATAGATTTAAACAAAATAATATTGATATAATTGTTTTAAGCTTTAGAAATGCTAGGTAAAGATGTGATTTTCAAAGATTGTGCTATTTTATTATTTTCTAAGGAAACTATCAGAATTATTTCCATATAAAGATTGTGTTTTTATTTCGTTATACAAGCGTATTGCTTTGAACACATTTAATGTATGGAATTGACAAACAAATTCACAGGTGCCACCCGAAATTTAGATACATTTCACAGTTTTCTATCTATTTGTTATTAGGTATGTGGAGTATCAGACAAATGTTATACTTTTAATTATTCTATTACTATATAAAAATGGTACGTACAACTTTGGAGCGAAACAAACTGAATTGGTAGGGTTATGATTTCTTGAAAATCAATATTCAGTTCAATTCAGTAAATTAAAATAGACTGCTCCACAGTCGATAATTTAGTCTAGATCATCTGCGACGTTTGCTTGTTTTCAATCGAAACGTTTGTATTTACAATCAAGCGTCGAAGATGATCAAGACTACCTTGACGATTGTCGCTTAGCCTTTGAGCAGGCTATAGAACCCCCCCCCCCCCCCCCCCCCCCCCCCCCCCCCCCAATAAAGTTGAATATGAGTAAAAACATGTGCATATGCCTATAGTTATGTTATTTATGAATTGTTTAATTTAGACAACCCATCCAACATAATGGGAGCATTTTGAAGGATATATTTACCTGAAAGGTCATGGAATTTGCTACAAAATGAAGTTTATTTGCCAAATGAGGGTAGGGGCATAATGGCGTGACCTCCATTCGAAACCATTATTGCTTTTTGAAAATATAAACACTTAAAAAAACGTTTACATGCAATAAAATATGTATAGTATTATCGAACAAGTTAAAAATCAAAATCAAATGCAATACAACATTTCCTGAAGACAATGTAGTTTACGTTACTGATTATAAACGAGGAAATTTACGTTACCATTTAAAGTTATTTGTCATATTGAATGTTTCCAGAAATAAAGGCTATAGTTCTTTACTTAAACAATGACAATTTAAAAATAAAATGATATTCATTAAGCAAATATATCAATGAAATAATAAATAAATAAATAAATAAATAATAATAATGTAAGTCATGATATGTAAAACAAACATGAAATTTACGTTACCATTTAAAGTTATAGGTTGCAAATCCGGAAAATAGTTATTGCACATTTAAATAAACTACTGGGAAGTTATCTTATTAAAAATGATTTATTTAC
>JAWPHD010015389.1:0-55614 GCA_037043455.1 Cyrtodaria siliqua | reverse complement strand
ACCTCCAATGCTGTGTTGTCGGATCCTTATAAGCGTAGAGTATTGTAGCGTGATAAAGAGTCTGATTTTAATGAGATTGGTTATATATAGTAGCCCGCCTACTTGAAAAGTGAAGTTTATTAAACGCTATATTTGTTCAATGGAAAGTATCAAGTGAATGTAAATAGTATTACAGTAATTAAACCAGTTTGCAAAAGATACTGTGAAGCGACTGTCAACTTCATTAGGTGAGGCTTAGAAAACGAAGCAGGGCGAATAGATGCTCTTTGGCAAAAATGATATATTGCTCTGCAAACCGTCTCCTCATATCATCTATGCCAACTAGTTTAATAAATTCTAAAATAATGATGGTTGATTGGTTGGTTGATTGATACGTTATTTTCGGCACCTTTTAGGCTATATATGACATTTTTTGTAGTGGAGGCAGTGCATCCACTTTTCCCTGCAAGTTCATGTAGTGTATAACAAATAGCATTGACCTATATATAGTGACGCGCCACTGCCTGTTGAGAAAACCCCTCTGTTCTAGTCAGTACTCCTTAACGTAATCCTTACCGTAATCGTTACCGTAGGTAGTTGTACATGTGTAATAAGGCCTTTATACACAATTAACAGCAGGGACGTAGCGTGGCCTATTTTCTATATACTCTGAGGCACGTTACGTCTATCTACAGTCCCTGATACTCTTGAAGCGAGGTAAGAAGCGCCGAGTGGGGGAAGGGTTTGGGAGTAGGTACCCCCTCCCCAAGATGGTGTTCGTACAAGCAGTATTTGTCAGGAATATAAAAAGTTTATGCTCGCAAAAAAATGGTAATTTTTCACCCTACATGTAACCCCATCCACCCTCTGATTTGTTGTATTTTTCAACTTCATTTGTCATGTTTATGTTTTTTATTTTCATTTTTCGAAGTTTTTCCCGGGAGTAAGAGAGTATGCCACGTACGCCCCTGAACAGGCAAGTTACTAAATTTAGACACTCAATTGATTGGGAGTTTCACTCACCATGCGCACAAGATGCACGTGGCCTAGTACACCATGTCAATTTAACGTGAAAGTAATTGAAGATCGACTGTTTCCGGTGGCAGTCCATTGGCTCTTATGTCGGAATGAAACATTCGTGAAAACTCGGGGAATTTCGGCTATGTTCGGAATAACGCTTCCATGAGTGATCAAGGTGCGAATGCTCGTTAGTGAACGAGCCGGAAAAAGTTGACATTTTCGGATGTATAAAATTTGTCTTTAACCTGTAAACATTATTGACTGCTGTGTTTGACCGGGCAGGAAGAGTCAACGGTGGACTAATTACATGCTTTTACAATAAGCCGGTCCATATAACGGAAGGAAAAGAAAACAGTAAGTACGTATATGATATTTCCTTTCACCTTTCTATTACTAGTTCGTGCCTTTTATTACGTTTTCTGTTTAGAAGAGTAATGCATTTCGCAAATGTTTGACATCACTATGATCCGTTTTGACTGGCATCAATGGAACTAAAACACCTACAGGGGCGGATACAGGATTTGAGAGATTGGGAAGTGGTGGGGTGGGGGGGAATCAATGGAACTAAAACACCTACAGGGGCGGATACATAATTTGAGAGATTGGGAAGTGGTGTGGGGGATGGCTTGGAGACGTTTAGTTTAAACATATTTATTTTACATCGATTGCGAAACAAGTTATTGCAACTTAGATTAATCACTCTCGATGGCTTCCTGGTCAGAACCAGTACTAAGCAATGTGGATTAATTATCTTGCTCGGGCTTGGGGACGGGGTGGTTATGGTAACTTAAAAAAACCCATAACAATTAAGGCTCATGTATTGTCTTTGTAAATCACATTGATTTTTATCGGACATTTACAAAGTTATAGAACTAACACATGCCTAAGTACTTTTACAAAGAATTTGCAATATAACATCTGTATACACCAGTCTAGGTAGAAGGAGCAATACATAGTCAAATAAATCCGTATAAAGTTTATAACAAGAAATCCGCGGATTCATATGTCTCGCCTAACGGGGGCGGGACTTAAAAATAAAAATTAAATGATGTTTAAATGAAAGCTTGTAAATATTTTAAAAACTAAAAACAATGGAGTTTACAGTTTGCTGAGATGACATTTAAATGCATTTGTTTAAAAACAAAATGCCATTCTATAAAAAACAAAAAACATCAACTCCACAAAAGTAGGTCAAGATTAAGACACAACTATGTCAAAACAAAATAGAATGTTTTGTGTCTTCCAAATATTAAGCTATATCCAGTGCATACTTATAGTTCATGAGAAAGTGATGTAAATGTAACAAGTAAAGTTATCTGCCCTTTGCTTGGATGGTGAAAGTCACATCCACATTTGCTTTTTGACACATTGTGGTGTACTACCCAAGAAACAACTATATGCAAAGTTTGAAAGGTCTAATGCACGTTTGTGAGAAAGTGACAACGCAAATGTTGAAGGTAAAACTTATTGCCCCTTGCTTGGAGAGTCAAGGTCACATTCACATTTGCTTTGTCACTTTGCAATGTTGTACCACTCAAGATACAACTATAAGCAAAGTTTGAAAGGTCTTAGTGCAGAAAACTTGTGAAAAAGTGACCTAAACGTAAAAGTTGAAGGTAAACATTTAAGGTTATCTGCCATTTGCTTGGAGGGTCAAGGTCACATCCACATTTGCTTTGTCACGTTGCTATGTACCACCCATGATACAAATATAAACAAAGTCTGAAAAATGTAGTGCATACACTTTGCGAGAAAGTGTCTTTAACGCAAATGTTGAAGGTAAACATTATTTAAGTTATCTGCCCCTTGCTTGGATTGTCAAGGTCATATCCACATTTGGTTTGTCACGTTGCAATGTACCACTCCAGATACAACTATAAGCAAAGTTTGAAAGGTCTCAGTGCATACAATTTGTGAAAAAGTGACCTAAACATAGAAGTTGAAGGTAAACATTATAAGGTTATCTGCCCTTTGTCTGGAGGGTCAAGGTCACATCCGTTTTGTACCACCCAAGATACAACTATAAGCAAAGTTTGAAAGGACACTTTTGTGTAGGAAAAGAATATTGTGGAGAAAAAAAGCTTTTATAAACTTTATATGGACTCAACGTTACTATTTCTTGCTCCTTCTACCCAGCTCTCTAGCAGTTCTAATTAAATATTCATTACATTTAAGCAGTTTTCTTTCTGAATCATGACTTAATACGGAGCTTGCCTAGCAGTTCTCTAGCAATTCTAATGAATATTCATTAAACATAAGCTGTAAATTTACATAATTCAGCCAGATGACTACTTAAGAACTGCTTACGAACTGCTAAATTGCTGCTTAAGAACTGCTAAATGGTTGCTTAAGAATTGCTAAATTGTTGCTTAAGAACTGCTAAAGTAACACAAGCACCAAATTTCACTATAAAACAGTTCTTCCAAACTCTACCCATGTGTTGAGGTCACAAAATGATGCATTTATGCTAATTAAAAGTGTATATGTATCCACGGGTTTATAAAATACTCGCACATGAATATGTGTGAAATGAATTTAGAGTTGGTAACTTTTTATTCGAAGCTTCAAGCAATAACAAAAGGCAATGTTTTTGGCTGGCCGTTTTTTCATGTTTATATTGTATTTCTAGAGTTAGGATTTGCAATTATATGTTAGTTTTATAAATACCTTATCGTTCGTCGAATTTGAAGCGGTGTGCATATGTTGTAAAATTAGCGTGCTGTTGGCGGGTGAGTGACTTTAACAACTGCTTAAGAACTGCCAAAGAACAGCTAAGGAACTGTTAAGGTTAAGGCAACTGCTATATTACTTCCATATAGCTTCAGAAGGCTAGTGAATTGCTGACATATATGAACTGTTAAGGTTAAACAACTGGTTAGAAACTGCCTTCCAATTGGACTTGGGTGAATGTTAAATTGCATGATAATGGTATAATGTTGTTAACAAACAGGTCACCATCAATCGAAACTTGGCAGAAAGAGATGACTGAATTGGTGTGGTGTGGAATCGGAAGTGGTCCGCTGACTCATTATTAGATGTCACTTTGATGATGGACGACTTGGCCGAGATATTATTTATAATCTTGTATATACAGTAAGATTTTCTGTTTACATTGGTGACGCTTCCAATATTGATTCGCTTCGAGCTGTTTCTAAACGCCATCACCAGTATTTAATCATAGATTACTGAATACATATTCTTGGTCTTAATATGGGTCAAAACTTGGTGACAAAATGGTCTTAACAATGTTTATACCACGTCACGAAGGTGGAGTGGACATATCATGTGCGGATCCAGTTGGGTGGGGGTGTGGAGGTGGGGCGGAGCCGGCGCGCGCCCATCTAAAACCACCAGGCCAATATGTTTACACCTGCCATAAAAAGGCCTTTGGTTGTCAACCCATTTTGCAAAACTTACGCCCGCACTAACATGAAATCCTGGATACGCCCCTGCATATGGTCTTACCGTTGTCCGTACATCCGTCCGTCCAACCGTGTGGCCCTTACACACACTTACATATATGTGTTAGCAGTATGTTTCTAACAAAAAGTAGGTCAATATTGTTTTGCATTAAAGTTTTTGATTACGTGTAAGCGAGGCATTCGTGTCCCAAGGGCGTATATTCTAGTTTAACTCAAGTTTTTAGAGCGGTTATAAATAAAGAAATGCAACAACCTCTTTAATATTTGAGTCCCGTTGATCTAATTTATAAGGTTTCCCATTGCTGTAAGATTTTGTTTTTGTAAATTAAGTCATCAGTTTCAATTAATTCTTTATTTCGCTATGTTCATAATTTATTTCCTAGTTTTGTGACGCCTTTCCTAAGAAAAATCCGATACATAGGGATCACTTTGTCGTCCGTCCGTCCGTCAGTCAGTCCGTCCATCTATCCGTCACGAAAACTTAACGTTGGCTATAACTTTCTCATTTCTTGATATTTCTTCATCAAACTTTCAGTATATACTCATCATGACAACATCGACCTGAGCATACTAAAATATAAAGGTCAAGGTCACACTGATGGTCATTATATGGGTTAAATACTCATTTATTTCTTCACGAAAACTTAGTCAGGACAGTTTGTCCAGGTCATTTATCTGGGTCCAAATAACCTTGTTATACTGACAAAGCGCTGAAAGGCGACACACGTGTTCCGTGGAACAACCGTTTAGTTATGTTTATTACGATGTTTTTAAACTCAAAATTATGAAGTTGCTACCAAGGTCTGAGAAATGGGTTTGTGTATAACTTTATACTTATTTTTACAGTACAATGATGCCTTATAACTATTGTTTATAATAATACCTGTAGTTCCATCAACTTTAGTAAGTCTTTACCCAAACAGGTCTTGTGTTTTTGAAAGTGGCGATGACATTGGTGTTCTAGAAGGAACAGAAAGGAATGCAGCTGGGGAGAAAACAGAGGAAAATAAATAAAACAGATAAGTGAAATTGTTATGTTAATTAAAAGACGGAAATACCGTCTTACACATGTGCAAAAAGGTTCACACAGTTATATAAATAAAAATGAGTAACATTTATATCTTATCGGTTTAATGGTACATAAAGCTGTGAGGCTAAGTTTGTTTAAAGACAAAAAAGCTATGAAATGATACATTTTAAAATGTCAAACCATTAGTGGTTCAACGTTTTAACAGTTTCCTACAGTAAAGCGTAATATTTAAAGATCATAAATTCCAATAAGTCTTACCAAGCCATAGAGGAATAGTTCTCAAAGTTATAAATAGCTATCACGCGATCACCTTGGCGATATCTACAAACGAGGTGTAACACGTCCATTGATTTTTGCACTGTGTTCTGTGGGTCATGAAATCATAACTCACATTCTGATGACAAATGGTCCATTTGCTGCCAAAAGATCTACAGAAAGGTAGGGTCATTTATCTTCTAAGATAGAAATTGTCTCATGAATTGCAATTAATGGGAAAACATATCAAGTAAGGATTACTGAAAGGACACTGCAAAACATATTTAGTTTTGACAAATCAAAGGGCCGTAACTCTAGTTATCAAACAACTTGGCCCAGATATAACGACTATAATACTTGTCCTAAGATGTCATCAAAGATTACGTTATAAATGTCATAGTTATTGAGCAGACACCGCAAAAAACACAAAGTTTCAAAAATAGAAAAGTCGTAACTCTTGCATTATAAGTGCGATCTGGCTGGTCACGAGCCTGGCTTAGATATTAATACAAATGCCACTGGCCTACCTATAATACAAAGCCCACAATGTTCAATAAGATTGGATTATAAATTAAGTTATTGTGCAGAAACTGCACCCCCACCCACACACACACAAAACAAAAAAACACACCAAAAAACAAACAACAATCAAGTTGTGTTATATCTCAGCATTACCATGTCCGATCTTCATCAAATTTTAACAGCACCTTCCTACCATCAAGCACTGACCATATCATGAAAACTAATTTTCTATGACCTACTTTCTCCAAAATGTGTTACATTAACCTTTGTTTTTAAAGTTTGGGCGGGTGGGATTGGGATTATGTTTTTCGATCTTCATCAACGTTTAACAGCAAGCACTGACCATACCCTGAAAACTAGGTCACTGTGACTTACTTTCTCCAGAATATACCTTACGTTAATCTTTTTGTTTAAGTTTGTTTTTTGTTATATCTTATGTTTTCTTATATCTCAGCATCACTACATCCAATCTTCATCAAATTTTAACAGCACCTTCCTCTCATCAAGCACCGACCATACCCTGAAAACTAGGTCACTGTAAACTACTTTCTCCAAAATACATGTTATGTTAACCTTTTTAACTTTGTTATACGGGCATCAACATATGTTTTTATATCTAGGCATTGCCATGTCCACTTTTTTAAATCTCAGCATTGCCATGTGCAATTATGATAAAACGTGGACAGTAAGTTGCTGACATGTACCACACATCATGCGCTGAAAATGAAAACTAGGTTTTCAACATTAAAGCACGTTCCCATTCCAAAAAAAACTATCTAGAAAAGCTCTATTAAATAGATTCACCAGACACACAGGCACTCGTCTGTCAAAAACATGTTCTAGCACCGACAGGCGTTTCTCTCTTGTTCAGAATCAAGTAGCTATACCTCTAGCATTACATATGCGATCTGGCTGTTCAAACTTAGCCCATATATTATGTCCATAAACACTGTCCCAAAGTTTTATCAAGATTGGATTATAAATGAAAAAGTTATTGAGCGGAGACCGCAAAGGTCGTCAATTTTCAAAGGCCATAACTCCGGCGTTTTAGGAGCCATCTGGCTGGTTATCGACCTTGGCCGAGATATTGTGTCCATTTTTAATTTACCCCAAAGTTTCATCAAGATTGGATTATAAATATTGAAGTAATTAGGTGGAAACTGGGTTAATTATCGAAATATTTCAAAAAGTATTTCCTACCATACCAGTCCTTCGGATGAGACTTTAAAACCGAGGTCTGCTCGCTAAAATGCTTAGTGCAATACAGTGAGGATATAGACCGTGAGCCATACACTTTTTGGTTACCATCTCAAGGGACAAATTCTTACTAGTACCATGCTATTGAGTACCTTGTAGAGAAACAAAAAATCCATGATAGCAGTGTGAACAGGGTAGCTGATTCCAGTTTAATATTAGAGTTATCTCCCCCTTTTAAGCAAAACACTTGTTTCTTTAAAAAATCGTTTCCGCTGAAACTAGAAGGGATACAGGTCTAATATTTTGCATGTATTATACATTTAGGGTCCTCTACTCAATATTTATAAAATGGTGACCCCAGGGTCAAATATGGCCCAGCCCCGGGGGTAACATTTTTTCATACGGTTATATAGGAAATCTTTAAAAAATAAATAATTTTCCCTTAAACTGTAAGAGCTAGAGGTCCCATATTATGCATGAAGCATAAGCTTACGGTCCACTAGCAAGTTTGTTAAAATGTTGTCCCTGGGGTCATATCTGGCTCCGCCCCAGGGGTCATATATTTACATACAGTCAAATAGAAACATCTTTAAAATCTCTTCTTTAAAAAAAACAAGAGCCAGAGGTCTACTATTTTGCATATTGTACAAGCTTATGGTTCTCTACCACTTTTGTTCAAATCGTGACTCTGTGTCCAACTATGGCCCGGTTCTGGGGTTAAAGTTTTACAAAGAGTTATATAGGAAAGTTCATAAAAATTATTATTTTTCTGATACTACAAGAGCTAGAGGTCTAATACGATGCATGTAGCATAAGAGTATAGATCTCTACCAATTTATTTTGTTCAAATGGTGATCTTATGGTCACATTTCGCCCGGTCACGGGGGTCACATACATACATAGAGTTTATTTCTGTTATGTAGGAACGTCTATAATCATCTTCTCTGAAACTACAAGAGCTAGAGCGTAATAAGCTACATGTAGCTTAAGATTATTGTCCTGTACCAAATAATTTAAACGGTGTCCCTTGAATCAAGCCTGGAATCAAGTTTGGCCCTGTCCCGGGTGTCACACTATAACGTTGAATTATATAGGAAAACATATTCAAACGGCTTCTCTGATACTTCAAAAGCTAAATAATAGTTCGCATGTACCATTAGCTTATGATCCTCTACCTAGTTCACTGGCACTGGAGCCGCAGATATTATATAAAAAACACACACAAAAACGATATCCCCATATTACCTATATGCAGATATTATATAAAAAAACAACAAAAAAACACGATATCCCCCTATTACCTAAAAACAACAACAAAAAAACGATATCCCCCTATTACCTACCTATAGGTAATAGGGGGATATCGTTTTTTTGTTGTTGTTTTTTTATATGATATCTGCGGCTCCAGTGCCAGTGACCTAGTTTGTTCAAATGGCGACGAGGGGGTCAAATATGGCCACTACGGGGGTCACAGTTTTACAGATTTATATAAATAAATTGTTGTTTCTTAAAACATGAGAAAACTTTGAGACAAGGCGAGTGGGTCTCTTGTTTATGGCTTGAAGTTGTACACTTTTCATAAAATCACTTCAAAAGTTTTAAGCGAACTGAAATTTATAGAGAACTTTTGATAAGGTATTCCATTATGAAGACTTAACCATGTTTACAAATCGCATATTGAATAAATCCACGAACTAAAATCACAAAGTAGACCACTGCATTTTCGACAAATTGCAAAAAGAACAAAGAAAAAGAAAAGGCATTTTACGGTTTAACTGTTGATTTTTAGGTGTTTGTTATAAAAAATTTAAAATAACCCGCCAAATTACGACACAATTATTACACTACAAAAACAGTTGATCAAAACTCTATCCAGGTGTTCATCTCATATAATAATGCATATGTGTCGCTTAAAATTATATGTTTTTTCATGGATTTTTGTAATATCCGTAAGTGAATAAGTGTAAAATGAATTATCCATTTCAGTGTTTTTTGTCTGGCTAGTTAAAGCTCTTTATATTGTATATATAGAGTTTTGATTCTCAAACGATGTTAATTATGTATATACCTCGTGGTCAGTAGGTTTAGAAACAATGTACATATGTTGTAAAATGTGGCTGTTGTTGGCGGGATAGCTACTTTAACTGCAGTAGCACCTGTATGTCGGATATAGCTTTTAGAGTAAACATCAGTAAACTAACAGTGATCACTAAATGTAATCTATCTCGATGCACTGGGTACCGATTCTTATCTGGAAGCGTTTAATTTTTTTTATATCTTATATGTATGTTATATTGTCACATTAAGTTATATTATTTAAACCAGATAATATGTACTGAGTATTCTTAATTGTCCTGTTTTATCCCAAGGCATTAATTGCCAAGTTTATCAAAACAGCAATGAGCAGCTGGGCATATATAAGGCTTGCAGGCATATTGCAACTCAACATACATGAACTTGATGCTAACTTGCTAGATAAGAGAGACCGTTGTGAACCCAGCTACTTGGATATAACCTTTATGACGGATTAACATTTTAGTTGATGTATTTTAATGCAGTCATCCTGCTTGAGCGCATACAGCCTGTTGATGCAGTGGATAGCACGGGGGACTTTAAATCCCCCCCCCCCCCCCCCCTCGCCAAACACACACACACTCTCTCTCTCTCTCTCTCTCTCTCTCTCTCTCTCTCTCTCCATTGGTAATACACCTTCTTTTTTAGGTAATAATAGTAGGGTTGATGCTTACTATCCTAGGTTAATTCCATACTCTAAATCAAGTACGGAGAACATCACAACCTATGTTTGGATACATATCATAAGCAGGTGATATTGTAACAACTGCACCAATACTAACAAATAGTTGTCATGGTTAGTAGTTAGTACAGTGATCTGGGTTAGTACAGTGATCTGGGTAGCACCCTAAAGATATTTCTTCGTCGACGCCGTGTGGTTCCTAGGCGAGAATATGACCACTGCATATCCAGGCATAGGGGTAAAATTTCCACGAATTCATGTTAATTTTGTCATTTTTGTTCATTATTTTCATCATGAAACCTGTATTGTTTCAGATGCTACTTCAGTGGTGACAGTGATCGTGGCTCCAGCGAAAAATGGAGTGTTTACTAGAGAATTTGTAGCAATTCTGCAGTTCTGCAGGTAAAAAGGTTCTAGGCACGTTCTGCAAATTGTTATCTAGATGTTAATGAAGAGTGAGCCGGGTCGAATGTTCATTCCTGTTGGCGCCATATAACATGTTTTGTGTTGGTGCGTCGTAAAACCCCAGTTCAAATCAATTCATCTTCGTCGATTCTTTTTTTCAATAACACAAAAATGGTTCGTGCAAATGCATATACTACTATTTTTACATTTCATATGCAGAATTCTTCATTGTGTTGTATATGGGTTGCGTAATTCAGGTGTAAAAATCCTTAAAATATGCATAAATTGTAATTAAAAAGTATTAAAATAGACAACTTTTAAGATTTTGCGTTGCAATATGCAATTTTTAATTCATGTATTTATGTGTAATACATAATCCAAATGAGTAATCATAATAAGTATTGCCATGACGCATACACTTAAAAAAAGACTTTTGTTAAAAAAAAACACGTTAAACCGCACATTACTTTTATCTAGAATCCTTTGGACTATGTGTCGTCTGTGCAATATATGTATATATCAGAACATGTTAATACTATTGAGGCTTATACTTCCAGTTTGGCATGTGTCTCAACTTATCAGGCTTACTGAACACATATGTGCAATGCCATGAACATTGCTTAGTACTTATTTTCATCAATATATCATAACAATCCCTTATTCATATTATAATATTATTTAAATCATGTAGAAAGGTTGTAAATTACTGATTCTTACAAGTTTACACATATATTGTAAAAAATATTAACTAAACTAAATGCATAAAAATATGTCAATAGTGGGTGGGGTAAATTGACTTCTAATTTGAAGCAAAATAGAGATTTTAAACTGAATTCAGTACTAAAAAAGAGCTTATTTACGCTTTATGTAATTCAATAAATTGTAAACTTAAGTGCATCTTTAAAAAGTACATCAATAATTATTCACACAAGCATGACATTCAAAAATGAACATCAAAAACTTATATGAACGCGCTACAATGATAACCTATTAATGTTCGATTTATTTTATATAAGCTACCTGTTTCTGATTGCTATCATGGGAAAATGTAATTATATACATGGCTCTTTTCAAAAAGTGATGGTAGAATTTGTCCCTTGAGTTGGTAACAATATCGAAAATTTTGGGTCCAGGCTCAAGGCCTAATAAATAAACGCTTCTACGCACATGGAAACTGCAAACAGAGTCAATTTTCGGCAATCAAAGGGCCATAATATCGGTAATATACACGTGCAACCTGGCTGGTTATCGACCTTGGCCGAGATATTGTGGCCATAAACATTGTGACCAATATGAAGTCAGTCCAAGCAGGCGTTCTCTTTTAAAATGAGCGGAAACCAAGGCGGGATGAAGTTAGCATGATATTCGATATTCGATATTGAAATTGAAAATCGAAAAGAAAAACTCGAGATTCGTTATTCAACGAATAAGTTTTGAATATCGAAAAATAAAAATCTCGAGATTCGTTATTCAACAAATAACTTTTGAATATCGAAAAACAAAAAAAAACTCCAGATTCGTTATTCATTCCATATATATTTCATAAATTGCATTAATTCCATACAGTTTATATTTTCATAAATTGAAAATAATTGCAAACAATTACATATAAATATGTATATTAATATACTGAACAAAAAACGTTTAGCACGACCTTTTAGGGACATAGATTAGCATATTAACATTAATATAATTGTATGAAGACATTAGAAGCTATGTAAGGATCAGGTTTTCATTTTTTTATTTTATTTTC
The DNA here is from genome assembly GCA_037043455.1 of Cyrtodaria siliqua. Lineage (NCBI taxonomy): Eukaryota > Metazoa > Mollusca > Bivalvia > Adapedonta > Hiatellidae > Cyrtodaria > Cyrtodaria siliqua. Next base: position 43,276 of record JAWPHD010015389.1, on the reverse strand, counting down.
CAAAGCGAAGTACGTAACATATTTTACTTTAACACATTTCATTATGCGAACGTATTGCTTTGAACACATGTAATGTTTGGCATTGACAATAATTGCCCATTCTGTCATTGTTTGAAAACCGCTGAAATGTGCACAAGCGATTGTTCTTGTCAAACAAAAACGTTCCATTTTAAAATTTCCTCCATTTTCATTGAAATGAGAACGATTTTCGGTAACATATAAAAGCATGTTCCCATCATATTTGCTTTATGTTTACCACCGACTTTGTTTGCAAATGACTTGTATCATATCTATGACACTTAGAACTGACCTCGAACATAAACGGAATTGTATATCGTCTATGGAATTTACATTCATTGTATGTGCTAAATTTATTTTGGTCAGTATATTTTAAAATTCCCTGAATAGCATATGATTATATTTACATTTTAGCAGCACTTTCTCCTAAATGAACAAAATATGCATTGCTGCACTTCATCTCTTGATGAAAAACAATTGATACTTGGCGTGGCTTTCATAAAATAGACAGCACATGAGTGGTATGCCATATTCGTTAGTTTTACTGCGGAACTGCCTCGTCGATTTCCGTCACACGAGTACGGAAATAGGCGAAGAGTTCCGATCGGCGTTCAGTCATTCGATATTACGGACGTTGCCGATCATCCAACGGCGGTCAGTCATATAATGATCTACCGTTTGCCACTTTGATATGGAAAACATATGAGCGGCTTAAAACTATTAAGAAGACCTTCGGGCTTTAATATAGCTATAACCGATGGTAAACGTTTTTCTTAACCCATGGAAAGAACAAACGGCTGAATTCAAACATTAAACAAATTGGTTTGGGCATCTATCGTGTTTAACTTTCACAATAACTGCATGGAAACACTTTTGCTTTCAAAACAAGTTTGCGTGAAATTAAACCAAGACTGCCTATGTTAGTAATATCAGATAATAACTTCCAAATAACATCTTTATAAGTTTCTTCCGTATTCTGTTTCACGTTTTCTACTTCTTATTTTTTCCGATTGTTTTTTTTTCCGCCCTATAAGTTAGTACTGCCTTGTTGAGCATACCCTGGAGGTTTTTGTTGGGGACTATCTTGAGACTCTTTACTAGTGTGGGACTCAAGAGAGTCGTGTCTGCAGACGAGAACAGGCACGTGCGAGTGATGGATGACGTAGTCGCTGACGCTGCCCATAAAAGTCCTCCGAATTTTGCCCATACCGCGTGAACCGATAACTATTATCTCGGCGTTCATCTCTTTGGCAGCTTTGACGATCCCTACTCCAGGAGATTCGGCGTTGACGCTTTTGACTACACCGTCTACCTGAAACCATGCCATTATAGGTTATAATACACCGTCTACCTGAAACCATGCCATTATAGGTTATAATACACCGTCTATCTGAAACCATGCCATTATAGGTTTTAATACACCGTCTACCTGAAACCATGCCATTATATGTTATAATACACCGTCTAGCTGAAACCATGCCATTATTGGTTATAATACACCGTCTATCTGAAACCATGCCGTTATAGGTTATAATACACCATCTACCTGAAACCATGCCATTATATGTTATAATACACCGTCTACCTGAAACCATGCCATTATAGGTTATAATACACCGTCTACCTGAAACCATTCCATTATATGTTATAATACACCGTCTAGCTGAAACCATGCCATTATAGGTTATAATACACCGTCTATCTGAAACCATGCCATTATAGGTATAATAGCGTAAATGCCCCTTCCATAGTAACTTGAGAATGTTGATAACCTGTTAAAGTCTCAAACTGTGTTAGATTCTGGGAAACTTACTTTATCATGCAAGAAAACATGTCTGCTATCAAACATCAACACGGAAATGCGGGGTTTAATATCTTCTAAGAAACATTTCTTCAGCAGCTATATACTAACACCGGGTCAACGGTCAACATTATAATTGTATACACTGTCTACTTTCACTTTCAAAATTTATATATGGTGTCAGACCAGTCAGGAAATACTTCCGGGTCGTAGGGTGCTGAAATAGTTCCTTGAAAGAATCCAAAGTTTGTAGTTTGCATGTGTTTTTCCCAAGATTAGTTTCTATTTCATTGTTAAATCTAACCTGAGGTTAAAGTAGTATGTCTGTTGTCATGAATAGTAAGTATTTTACTGTGTTTGTCAGGTTTATTTCTTTGGAGAGTATGAGCACAGAGGTTAGGTAGAGATGTGGTTTTGACAGATGTTTATTTCAAAATACGCATAGTGTGAATGAATGACGCGAAATGTTGAAAAACTGAATCGGTGTTTTATTCCAGATATTGGACCGTTTGCTAGCCAAATGTGTTTAATACACAGAATAAAAGTGTATTTAAGCGAACGAATGTTGTGGAACTTGTGACTGATCTCCAAATATAGCCTATATTGCATTGTGTTCAATGGGCTGATTTTGACCGGTCTGACACCATATATAAAAAAAAATGTCAAAAACATTATGAGCTGCATTTTCAAATATCAATAACATGTCGAGAATACAGTTACAGCCCAGAAATAACAGGAAACTGCACTAAAACAAGTTTTCAGGAAGAAAAACAAATCGGCCTCTTTTATACAGAACTCCTTTCGACTGCACCAGACGAGCACATCCGGTTGATTTAGTTTAATTTAACCTCAATGGAATATTTTATTCTACAAGATTTAATAATTTATTTGCTTCTCATTGTTTTTAAACATAATTATGTACATAAATATACACACTATTTCATACAACATGAATTGTAAACACAATTCTAAAAGAATTATAGGAGACGATAGTATTGCACATTGACATATAATTCTCATTAATTCATATCAAAGCATATATTTGCACTAATCAGTTTGGCACGTGTATGCGTTACTTATGAATAGGATAGTGGTTATGAAGAAAAACCGAAAGGGAGGGAGGGAGAGTAGCGAACGACAGCGGTTTCTTAATGATGAAGACTTCTCTTCATAGACTATCCGGCTTAGTGTTTACCATAAGTGTATCGATAGCCTCTTTATAAGTCACGCTCTACTCTGAGCACTGGTAGTAAATTGTTCATGAATTAATGTAGCCAGTATTTGAAATTCTGAGCCATCTGACTGGATTAAAAAAATAGGATAAACACTAAAATACATTTAATGTGATAATAATTGAAAGTTATTGTTAATCTGCCTTATGAGTAGCACATAATCTGATACTCATATGTTTAAAATGCCATTAAAATGAGCTAAAGGGAGTATATCGACACAGTCAAACAAGCTGAAAAACTTGGAAAAAATTAAAAAAAATATCCAAATCGGATGATAAACGAAAAAGATATGACCACCTGAAGGCTGTTTTAAAACGGGTATGGGAGCCGCCATTTTGAAAACGTTGACGTAATAGTTCCACATGACCATAGATATATAATTTAAAGCAAATAACATCTCTGCAAATAATGCAAAATCTTTTACTGGTCATGCAAAGCATTACTATATAAATTATACTTATTTTATATGCTGTAAGTTGTTTCCTATAAACCAGTAAATTTTCATATTTATAAATATTACATATAGGGTCATTTCGAACTGTGATGTCATAGCTCTCAAAATGGCGACTTAAATTTCCGTTACAACAGAACCTTCAAACGATCATAGATTCTTTGTTTATCATCCGATTTTGATCATTCTTTCACCCTTATTCAAGTTTTTCAGCACTCTCAATAATAAAGATGGCTGTGTCGCTACATTTCCTTTAAGATAAACTTTGAAATGTGTTAGTAAGCAACCAGAGACATTTCATTTCATATAATAAGCGTAAATAATACAAATATCCGTTATAAAACACAAAATAGTTACACTGACAAACTTTACATCCGTCATTGGATATTTACTAAATAGAAATAAGACGTGTTGACGAAAATCAACAACGGTACAAAAAAATGTACCAATTTATGGAATTGAACTCCACAAGCCCACACTAACAATTACATTTGCGGGTAAGATGACCGCAATCCCAATTGGGCTACATTTATGTGATGCAAGACATACTGTTAACAAAAGCTAATATGCTAATGGATATCACGTGAGCTGCAGAAATGTAAATATTGCGGTCCCAGAGATGTTTACAAACAATAAATAAACTCTTCTTGTTTTTCAAATTAACAAATTTATTACTACATACTTATTTGCGTCTATGCTGATGTTTCCATGTATACATTTCACTGAATAAAAAATATTTTCTTATGCTCAATATTTGCTTTTCTTACGGTTGGTGTCCCTTTATCCTTTTTACTTTCAACCAATCACAACATTTATCTAACCCTAACCATGACTCCAGCGTTGAAAGAGCTTCTGGTCTGAGGACCCAGCATCTTTCAGCATTATAAAAACTTACAAATGCATCTTTCATCTTTCAGCATTATAGCAAAATTATCCCAGTGTCTTTCAGTATTATAGCAAACTTATCGAAACATCTTTCAGCATTATTGCAAACGTACCCCATCATCTTTCAGCTTTATAGTCGTCTTACTCCTGCATCTTTCAGCATTATAACAAACTTCCCCCGGCATCTTTCAGAATAATAGTAAACTTACCCCATCATCTTTCAGCATTATAGCAAACTTACCTCGGCATCTTTCAGTATTATAGTCAATTTTTCCCGGAATTTTTCAGCATTATAGCAAACTTACCCTAGCATCTTTTAGCATTATAGCAAACTTAAGCCAGCAGCTTTTGCATTATAGCAAACGTACCACCGGCATATTTCAGCAGTATAACAAACTTACCTCGTCATCTTTCAGCATTATAGCAAACTTACCCCCGGCATCTTTGAGCAGTATAGCAAATGCCATCATCTTCCAGCATTATAGCAAACTAACCCCATTTCACCATTATAACAAACTTACCCCCAGCATCTTTCAGCATTATAACAAACTTATCCCAGCGTCTTTTAGCAGTATAGCAAACTTACGCCATCATCTTTCAACATTATAGCAAACTTAACCCCGCATATTTCAGCAGTATAGAAAACGCCATCATCTTTCAGAATTATAGCAAAGTTATCCCGGCATCTTTCAGCATTATAGAAAAATTTACCCCGGCATTTTTCAGTATTATAAACTTACTCCGGCATCTTTCAGCAGTATAGTCAACTTACCCACGTCATCTTTCAGCATTATAGCCAACTAACCCTGGCATCTTTTAGCATTAAAGCAAAGTTACCCAGGTATCTTTTTCAGCATTATAGTAAACTAGTAAACTTACCCCGGCATCTTTCAGCATTATAATTAACTTATCCCTATCATCTTTCAGCATTACAGCAAACTTACCCCGGCATCTTTCACCATTATAGAAAACTTACCCCGGTATCTTTCTGCATTATAGTCATCTTCCCCGGCATTTTTCAGCATTAATCATATTTAGTGATATAAAAAAATGAATAGTTATTGTTGATGTATATCGTTAACCTTGTAAAGGTATATTTGGTAAATTTATCATTATTTGCAAATGTGTGTTTTGCACCTAAATTTTAAGAAAAAATCAACAGCGGTACAAAAATATTTGTTGTATTATAGCAAACTTACCCCATCATTTTTCAATATTATAGCAAACTTACGCCAGCATCTTTTAGCATTATAGCAAACTTACCACCGACATCTTTCAGCAGTATAACAAACTTACCCCGGCATCTTTCAACAGTATAGCAAACTTGCCTCATCATCTTTCAGCATTATAACAAACCTACCCCCAGCATATTTCAGCATTATAACAAACTTACCCCAGCATCTTTAAGCAGTATAGCAAACTTACCCGCGCATCTTTCAGCAGTATAGAAAACCCCATCATCTTTCAGAATTATAGCAAACTTAATAACAAATTTACCCCGGCATCTTTCAGCATTATAGCCAACTTACCCCTGCATCTTTCACCATTATAGCAAACTTAATAACAAACTTACCCCGGCATCTTTCAGCATTATAGCCAACTTACCCCTGCATCTTTCAGCATTATATCCAACATACCCGGCATCTTTCAGCATTATAACAAACTTACCCCGGTATCTTTCTGAATTATAGTCAACTTACCCCGGCATCTTTCTGCATTATAGTCAACTTAATAACTTACCCCGGTATCTTTCTGCATTATAGTCAACTTACCCCGGCATCTTTCAGCATTATAACAAACTTACCCCGGCATCTTTCAGCATTATAACAAACTTACCCCGGTATCTTTCTGAATTATAGTCAACTTACCCCGGCATCTTTCTGCATTATAGTCAACTTACCCCGGCATCTTTCAGCATTATAACAAACTTACCCCGGCATCTTTCAGCATTATAACAAACTTACCCGGTATCTTTCTGAATTATAGTCAACTTACCCCGGCATCTTTCTGCATTATAGTCAACTCACCCCATCATCTTTCAGCAATATAGAAAACTTACCCCATCATCTTTCAGCATTATAGCAAACTCACCCCATCATCTTTCAGCATTATAGAAAACTTACCCCATCATCTTTCAGCAGTATAGAAAACTTACCCCAGCATCTTTCTGCATTATAGTCAACTTACCCCGGCATCTTTCTGCATTATAGTCAACTCACCCCATCATCTTTCAGCATTATAGCAAACTCACCCCGGCATCTTTCAGCATTATAGAAAACTTATCCCAGCATCTTTCAGCATTATAGTAAACTCACCCCGGCATCTTTCAGCATTATAGAAAACTTACCCCATCATCTTTCAGCATTATAGCAAACTCACCCCGGCATCTTTCAGCATTATAGAAAACTTACCCCAGCATCTTTCAGCATTATAGTAAACTTACCCAGCATCTTTCAGCATTATAGCAAACTTACCCCGATATCTTTCAGCAGTATAGTCAACTTACCCACGTCATCTTTCAGCATTATAGAAAACTTACCCCGGCATCTTTCAGCATTATAGAAAACTTACCCCCATCATCTTTCAGCATTATATCATACATACCCCGATATCTTTCAGCAGTATAGTCAACTTACCCACGTCATCTTTCAGCATTATAGAAAACTTACCCCGGCATCTTTCAGCATTATAACTTACTAACCCCCATCATCTTTCAGCATTACAGCAAACTTACCCGGCATCTTTCAGCATTATAGAAAACTTACCCAGGTATCTTTCTGCATTATAGTCAACTTCCCCGGCATCTTTCAGCATTATAGAAAACTTACCCCGGTATCTTTCTGCATTATAGTCAACTTACCCCGGCATCTTTCAGCATTATAACAAACTTACCCGGCATCTTTCAGCATTATAACAAACTTACCCCGGTATCTTTCAGCATTATAGCCAACTTACCCCTGCATCTTTCACCATTATAGCAAACTTAATAACAAACTTACCCCGGCATCTTTCAGCATTATAGCCAACTTACCCCTGCATCTTTCAGCATTATATCCAACATACCCCGATATCTTTCAGCAGTATAGTCAACTTACCCCGGCATCTTTCAGCATTATAGAAAACTTACCCCGGCATCTTTCAGCATTATAACTTACTTACCCCCATCATCTTTCAGCATTACAGCAAACTTACCCCGGCATCTTTCACCATTATATTATAGAAAACTTACCCCGGTATCTTTCTGCATTATAGTCATCTTCCCCGGCATTTTTCAGCATTAATCATATTTAGTGATATAAAAAAATGAATAGTTATTGTTGATGTATATCGTTAACCTTGTAAAGGTATATTTGGTAAATTTATCATTATTTGCAAATGTGTGTTTTGCACCTAAATTTTAAGAAAAAATCAACAGCGGTACAAAAATATTTGTTGTATTATAGCAAACTTACCCCATCATTTTTCAATATTATAGCAAACTTACGCCAGCATCTTTTAGCATTATAGCAAACTTACCACCGACATCTTTCAGCAGTATAACAAACTTACCCCGGCATCTTTCAACAGTATAGCAAACTTGCCTCATCATCTTTCAGCATTATAACAAACCTACCCCCAGCATATTTCAGCATTATAACAAACTTACCCCAGCATCTTTAAGCAGTATAGCAAACTTACCCGCGCATCTTTCAGCAGTATAGAAAACCCCATCATCTTTCAGAATTATAGCAAACTTAATAACAAATTTACCCCGGCATCTTTCAGCATTATAGCCAACTTACCCCTGCATCTTTCACCATTATAGCAAACTTAATAACAAACTTACCCCGGCATCTTTCAGCATTATAGCCAACTTACCCCTGCATCTTTCAGCATTATATCCAACATACCCCGATATCTTTCAGCAGTATAGTCAACTTACCCCGGCATCTTTCAGCATTATAGAAAACTTACCCCGGCATCTTTCAGCATTATAACTTACTTACCCCCATCATCTTTCAGCATTACAGCAAACTTACCCCGGCATCTTTCAGCATTATAGAAAACTTACCCAGGTATCTTTCTGCATTATAGTCAACTTCCCCGGCATCTTTCAGCATTATAGAAAACTTACCCCGGTATCTTTCTGCATTATAGTCAACTTACCCCGGCATCTTTCAGCATTAAACAAACTTACCCCGGCATCTTTCAGCATTATAACAAACTTACCCCGGTATCTTTCTGCATTATAGTCAGCTTACCCCGGCATCTTTCAGCATTATAGCCAACATATCCCGGCATCTTTCAGCATTAATGCAAAGTTACCCTGGTATCTTTTTCAGCATTATAGAAAACTTACCCCGGCATCTTTCAGCATTATAACTAACTTACCCCCATCATCTTTCAGCATTACAGCAAACTTACCCCGGCATCTTTCAGCATTATAGAAAACTTACCCCGGTATCTTTCTGCATTATAGTCAACTTCCCCGGCATCTTTCAGCATTATAGAAAACTTACCCCGGTATCTTTCTGCATTATAGTCAACTTACCCCGGCATCTTTCAGCATTATAACAAACTTACCCCGGCATCTTTCAGCATTATAACAAACTTACCCCGGTATCTTTCTGAATTATAGTCAACTTACCCCGGCATCTTTCTGCATTATAGTCAACTTACCCCGGCATCTTACAGCATTATAACAAACTTACCCCGGCATCTTTCAGCATTATAACAAACTTACCCCGGCATCTTTCAGCATTATAACAAACTTACCCCGGCATCTTTCAGCATTATAACAAACTTACCCCGGTATCTTTCTGAATTATAGTCAACTTACCCCGGCATCTTTCTGCATTATAGTCAACTCACCCCATCATCTTTCAGCAATATAGAAAACTTACCCCATCATCTTTCAGCATTATAGCAAACTCACCCCATCATCTTTCAGCATTATAGAAAACTTACCCCATCATCTTTCAGCATTATAGAAAACTTACCCCGGTATCTTTCTGCATTATAGTCAACTTACCCCGGCATCTTTCAGCATTATAACAAACTTACCCCGGCATCTTTCAGCATTATAACAAACTTACCCCGGTATCTTTCTGAATTATAGTCAACTTACCCCGGCATCTTTCAGCATTATAACAAACTTACCCCGGCATCTTTCAGCATTATAACAAACTTACCCCCGTATCTTTCTGAATTATAGTCAACTTACCCCGGCATCTTTCTGCATTATAGTCAACTTAATAACTTACCCCGGTATCTTTCTGCATTATAGTCAACTTACCCCGGCATCTTTCAGCATTATAACAAACTTACCCCGGCATCTTTCAGCATTATAACAAACTTACCCCGGTATCTTTCTGAATTAAAGTCAACTTACCCCGGCATCTTTCTGCATTATAGTCAACTTACCCCGGCATCTTTCAGCATTATAACAAACTTACCCCGGCATCTTTCAGCATTATAACAAACTTACCCCGGTATCTTTCTGAATTATAGTCAACTTACCCCGGCATCTTTCTGCATTATAGTCAACTCACCCCATCATCTTTCAGCAATATAGAAAACTTACCCCATCATCTTTCAGCATTATAGCAAACTCACCCCATCATCTTTCAGCATTATAGAAAACTTACCCCATCATCTTTCAGCAGTATAGAAAACTTACCCCAGCATCTTTCTGCATTATAGTCAACTTACCCCGGCATCTTTCTGCATTATAGTCAACTCACCCCATCATCTTTCAGCATTATAGCAAACTCACCCCGGCATCTTTCAGCATTATAGAAAACTTACCCCAGCATCTTTCAGCATTATAGTAAACTCACCCCGGCATCTTTCAGCATTATAGAAAACTTACCCCATCATCTTTCAGCATTATAGCAAACTCACCCCGGCATCTTTCAGCATTATAGAAAACTTACCCCAGCATCTTTCAGCATTATAGTAAACTTACCCCAGCATCTTTCAGCATTATAGCAAACTTACCCCGATATCTTTCAGCAGTATAGTCAACTTACCCACGTCATCTTTCAGCATTATAGAAAACTTACCCCGGCATCTTTCAGCATTATAGAAAACTTACCCCCATCATCTTTCAGCATTATATCCAACATACCCCGATATCTTTCAGCAGTATAGTCAACTTACCCACGTCATCTTTCAGCATTATAGAAAACTTACCCCGGCATCTTTCAGCATTATAACTTACTTACCCCCATCATCTTTCAGCATTACAGCAAACTTACCCCGGCATCTTTCAGCATTATAGAAAACTTACCCCGGTATCTTTCTGCATTATAGTCAACTTACCCCGGCATCTTTCAGCATTATAACAAACTTACCCCGGCATCTTTCAGCATTATAACAAACTTACCCCGGTATCTTTCTGCATTATAGTCAACTTACCCCGGCATCTTTCAGCATTATAGCCAACATATCCCGGCATCTTTCAGCATTAATGCAAAGTTACCCTGGTATCTTTTTCAGCATTATAGAAAACTTACCCCGGCATCTTTCAGCATTATAACTAACTTACCCCCATCATCTTTCAGCATTACAGCAAACTTACCCCGGCATCTTTCAGCATTATAGAAAACTTACCCCGGTATCTTTCTGCATTATAGTCAACTTCCCCGGCATCTTTCAGCATTATAGAAAACTTACCCCGGTATCTTTCTGCATTATAGTCAACTTACCCCGGCATCTTTCAGCATTATAACAAACTTACCCCGGCATCTTTCAGCATTATAACAAACTTATCCCGGTATCTTTCTGAATTATAGTCAACTTACCCCGGCATCTTTCTGCATTATAGTCAACTTACCCCGGCATCTTTCAGCATTATAACAAACTTACCCCGGCATCTTTCAGCATTATAACAAACTTACCCCGGCATCTTTCAGCATTATAACAAACTTACCCCGGTATCTTTCTGCATTATAGTCAACTCACCCCATCATCTTTCAGCATTATAGCAAACTCACCCCATCATCTTTCAGCATTATAGAAAACTTACCCCATCATCTTTCAGCATTATAGAAAACTTACCCCAGCATCTTTCTGCATTATAGTCAACTTACCCCGGCATCTTTCTGCATTATAGTCAACTCACCCCATCATCTTTCAGCAATATAGAAAACTTACCCCATCATCTTTCAGCATTATAGCAAACTCACCCCATCATCTTTCAGCATTATAGAAAACTTACCCCATCATCTTTCAGCATTATAGCAAACTCACCCCGGCATCTTTCAGCAATATAGAAAACTTACCCCATCATCTTTCAGCATTATAGTAAACTCACCCCGGCATCTTTCAGCATTATAGAAAACTTACCCCATCATCTTTCAGCATTATAGCAAACTCACCCCGGCATCTTTCAGCATTATAGAAAACTTACCCCATCATCTTTCAGCATTATAGAAAACTTACCCCCATCATCTTTCAGCATTATAGCAAACTTACCCTCGGCATCTTTCATCATTATAGAAAACTTACCCCGGCATCTTTCAGCATTATAGAAAACTTACCCCGGCATCTTTCAGCATTATAGAAAACTTACCCCCATCATCTTTCAGCATTATAGCAAACTTACCCTCGGCATCTTTCATCATTATAGAAAACTTACCCCGGCATCTTTCAGCATCATAGAAAACTCACCCCGGCATCTTTCAGCATTATAGTAAACTTACCCCCATCATCTTTCAGCATTATAGCAAACTTACCCTCGGCATCTTTCATCATTATAGAAAACTTACCCCGGCATCTTTCAGCATTATAGAAAACTTACCCCGGCATCTTTCAGCATTATAGAAAACTTACCCCCATCATCTTTCAGCATTATATCCAACATACCCCGATATCTTTCAGCAGTATAGTCAACTTACCCACGTCATCTTTCAGCATTATAGAAAACTTACCCCGGCATCTTTCAGCATTATAACTTACTTACCCCCATCATCTTTCAGCATTACAGCAAACTTACCCCGGCATCTTTCAGCATTATAGAAAACTTACCCAGGTATCTTTCTGCATTATAGTCAACTTCCCCGGCATCTTTCAGCATTATAGAAAACTTACCCCGGTATCTTTCTGCATTATAGTCAACTTACCCCGGCATCTTTCAGCATTATAACAAACTTACCCCGGCATCTTTCAGCATTATAACAAACTTACCCCGGTATCTTTCTGCATTATAGTCAACTTACCCCGGCATCTTTCAGCATTATAGCCAACATATCCCGGCATCTTTCAGCATTAATGCAAAGTTACCCTGGTATCTTTTTCAGCATTATAGAAAACTTACCCCGGCATCTTTCAGCATTATAACTAACTTACCCCCATCATCTTTCAGCATTACAGCAAACTTACCCCGGCATCTTTCAGCATTATAGAAAACTTACCCCGGTATCTTTCTGCATTATAGTCAACTTCCCCGGCATCTTTCAGCATTATAGAAAACTTACCCCGGTATCTTTCTGCATTATAGTCAACTTACCCCGGCATCTTTCAGCATTATAACAAACTTACCCCGGCATCTTTCAGCATTATAACAAACTTACCCCGGTATCTTTCTGAATTATAGTCAACTTACCCCGGCATCTTTCTGCATTATAGTCAACTTATCCCGGCATCTTTCAGCATTATAACAAACTTACCCCGGCATCTTTCAGCATTATAACAAACTTACCCCGGCATCTTTCAGCATTATAACAAACTTACCCCGGTATCTTTCTGCATTATAGTCAACTCACCCCATCATCTTTCAGCAATATAGAAAACTTACCCCATCATCTTTCAGCATTATAGCAAACTCACCCCGGCATCTTTCTGCATTATAGAAAACTTACCCCATCATCTTTCAGCATTATAGAAAACTTACCCAAGCATCTTTCAGCATTATAGCAAACTTACCCTCGGCATCTTTCATCATTATAGAAAATTTACCTCGGCATTTTTCAGCATTATAGCCAAATCTTTCAGCATTATACGAGAGGTGTTCAACTTATAATTAAACACGTTCATTGTGTAACTGAATCAACTACCTTGAAATTCTCGCCGAATATGTTGATTTTAATGTCAAGTCTACGTGTCCTTCGATATGAAACATTATGACCTGCACTATTATGTGCTTCCTAATGTTGCTGGATCCGTATTTTTGAAAAAGGGTAGAGAATGACATTTTGAAGCAAACATCTTCAATTATAAAAATGACTGCAATACAAGTTTTAAGACAAATGCTTTGAACGTAAAAAAAGTGTAATATGCATTTTTTGGAATTTGTCGAGTTTCAAGATTTCAGCGAAAATTAACATGAAATTCAATTATGAAAATTATTAAATTTACGAAAGCTTCTAGTTCGAAACATCCACTGCAGGCATTTTTGTGATTTCCTCCGCTTTAAAAAAAAAACAAGTTTCAGAAGTTTCTTAAAAAAAAGATAGAAAAAATATGTTATATATTTTTTCTATCTTCTTTTTTAATATGTTCTGAAACTTGAAATTTAGGGGCAAAACACACACATTTGCAAATAATGATAAATTTACCAAAGATATCTTTATAAGGTAGATTTATATGATATACATCAACAAAAACTATTCATTTTTTTATATCACAAAATATGATTAAAATAGTTGTTTTGGTTAGTTTATAAAATTATCAGTAACATACGAGCAAACTGTCCTATTATCTGTCAATTTCTTAATATTGCGGTAAAAAGTCGACTTACCCCAGAATCTTTCAGCATCGAAGCCAATTGCTCCAGCTTCTGCTTGATCTTGACCTTTTCTTCTTCGAGTAGAGCCGCCAAAACGTTCTTTTCAATACGATTAGGGGCTGTAAAGAAACAACAACATTGAAATCGTCCCACAAAAGCCCATAGTTGAATAATTTATTACAGTGAACGAGAATACGAGTTAGGATTATTTACCTTCAAGACAGTATCACCCACTGGACCGTGTTCCGTTGTTTGGTTACCATATTTCAGATGCTTTATAGAGCATATACTCTAGACCACACTTATAAGTACCAGAGTTACATTGTTTTGCTTATCTTTTAAAGGGACACATGGCAATCTTGATTTTTTAAAAACTAGAGGCGTCCCTTTAGTTTTACATAAATGTATTTGTTCAGTCACTAATATTAATTATAAGAATAGTATTAAGCCATTTGTTTTTGCATATTATTACTTTTTGATATTATTGCACCAATAATATATTAAAACTTATAGTATAATAAGACGAAATATTGAATACTTATAATTTGATTTATTTAAATCTTACCAGGGTAAAAGTAAAAATATACTGGATATAAATCGAGACACCCGTTTCAAGATTGCCGTGTGTCCCTTTAAATGAAATGTAGAATTTTGACAAAAAATTGTATTAAAAATTAACCAATACATGCAAAATAAATGATTTCATTGAGTCATCGCTTTGAAGAACGTGTTCAAAAGTTAAGTAAGTTAAGACGAAAAATAAATGTTTTTATTTGCATTTAAAATCGGGTACTTATAAGTGTCCTTATTCGGCATAGTGATAATACAGCTGCCGTTTAACCTTGTTTACCAACCGCTTAAGACAGTTTTCACCTTCAGTCTGTGATTAACGACATTTTGAAACACATTTAAAATGTGAAAGCTACTGTACTATTACGAGTGTGATGAAGATGTGGTTTATAACGAGGGGACGCATACGATAACTTTGTTTGGTGTTTGACGTAAGCCATATATGACGGTCGATTCCTTTTTTATGGTAGAGGCAGATCACCCCATTTTTCCTGGGTAGAACCAGTACTGTATAGCTCCCGCCATCCGTAAGACTCGTCACTTCTCACAAGTCGAGCTCCCACTGGGATTCGAATCCGCGCGTTGAGAGGCGAGACGGTTTACAACGCAATGTCTTTAACCCCTCGACCACGGAAGCTAGTCTCATATACGATAACAGTGGTACACCTAAATAATATTATGACAGTGTGTGTAACTGACTTAACCGCATTCTTATAATGCATAAAACCTGTTTGTTCAAGCAGGAAACACTATAGAATTACAAACTGTATGATATATTACCTATAGATACAAAAGTACAAAACAGGAAAACGGTACGCAGCGAATCAAACATAATAGATAGAAGCAGTGGTGATGCATAAATAGTTGTTGTAAATATACAAGCATTATGTCATGACTTAGATCCGTTTAGATTTTTCGATTTTGGTCTGAATGCTCTCGTTCTTGACAGTCATGTGGAAGGTGATCACCAGAGATCAAGACAAAGCGACAAAAACTGTTTTTGTACGTAAGATGCAACAACACGAAAATCTGCAAGTAGTACCAAATGTGAGGGCTACGACACAAATTAATAAAATAACGGCGGAAATAATATACCGTGTCCTATTTTTCGAGGCTTTCATCTTGCAAATTTAGCTCGTCTTAATGATGAAGTTTCCCTCTTTATTTATTTATTTATTAATTTAGTGTCTTTCTGCCGTTCTGTTACGACTGCTACACAGCGTTGACTGTAGAAGTCCGCCATTATGTTTACCTGTTTGTTTTATAGGCGTAGCCATTTTAACAGTTTATAGATATCCCGCCACATTACTTCCTTTATGTAAGTAACGCGTCTGCATTATGTAAACAACATATTGAGTGAAATCCCAATAACGTACGCGGACTTATAGTCGGGCCCTGAGCTCGTCATGTTTTATTTGACGTCATTCTCTTTCTATCACGTGACCAGAAGTTGCTGTGGCGGGAATTATTTGAAAGGTAAACATTTCTATTATATATGTATGTATATAACATATCACAGTCCTTATCCAAGTTTGAATTATCGACTGTGAAATAAGACCACTGTTTTCATTCAAATTTGTTTGAACGGGCGAAAGGGTTTGTCCATTTCACTGTGTTTGGACGAAAGTTAAGTCAGGGTCCGTGAAGCGCTTTATAATCCTACATACCACGTGTTTACCTTCTGGAACCTTCGAATTAATATCACTTACTCCCCTTTGACCGTATCAAGCGAAACGTGTAATTGTCATTGAACCCGATGTCGTCACCCACGCCCTATGGTCGTCACTGTCTTTTTCTGCTAATAACGAAGACGTTTCGCTTGATACGTTCAAAGGGGAGTAAGTACTGTTTATTCGAAGGTTCCAGAAGGTAAACATGTGGTATGTAGGATTATAAAGCGCTTCACGGACCCTGACTTAACTTTCGTCCAAACACAGTGAAATGGACAAACCCTTTCGCGCGTTCAAACAAATTTGAATGAAAACAGTGGTCTTATTTCACAGTCGATAATTCAAACTTGGATAAGGACTGTGATATGCAGTGAAGCAGTCTACTGTTCTGTATATCTTCGATAGGAGGCGTCCGTGGCCGAGTGGTTAGAGTCTCTGACTTGCAATCACTTGCCCCTCACCGCTGTAGGTTCGATCCTTCAGGGGCCTAGGAATCTTTATGTGAGGAAGCTATCCAGCTGGCTTGCGGAACGTCGGTGGTTCTACCCAGGTGCCCGCCCGTACACGAAAATTGCCCGGAGGGGCACCTGGGGTCTTCCTCCACCAGTGGAAGCTAGAAAGTCGCCATATGACATAAGCTATTGGTGCGACTATAAAATCCAATTCAATCAATCAATATCTTCGATAGAAGGTGCATCTATATCAGCCAATCATAAACGATACCAGAATCTCGGCAAACTCAAACTTGTTATAGAAGAACTGTTCTTGACGTTTGTCTTGAAAACAATTCAATTGAATTGGGCTTTTAGGCGCACCAACACATGAAATGTTGAAAACAAGCAAGCATCGCAGATGATCGACTACATACGTGGTAACAATTGATGAAACTTGGATAAGGCCTGTGATATGCAGTGAAGCAGTCTACTGTTCTGTATATCTTCGATAGGAGGCGTCCGTGGCCGAGTGGTTAGAGTCTCTGACTTGCAATCACTTGCCCCTCACCGCTGTAGGTTCGATCCTTCAGGGGCCTAGGAATCTTTATGTGAGGAAGCTATCCAGCTGGCTTGCGGAACGTCGGTGGTTCTACCCAGGTGCCCGCCCGTACACGAAAATTGCCCGGAGGGGCACCTGTGGTCTTCCTCCACCAGTGGAAGCTGGAAAGTCGCCATATGACCTTAGCTATTGGTGCGACTATAAAATCCAATTCAATCAATATCTTCGATAGAAGGTGCATCTATATCAGCCAATCATAAACGATACCAGAATCTCGGCAAACTCAAACTTGTTATAGAAGAACTGTTCTTGTCATTTGTCTTGAAAACAATTCAATTGAATTGGGTTTTAAGGCGCACCAACACATGAAATGTTGAAAACAAGCAAGCATCGCAGATGATCGACTACATACGTGGTAACAATTGATGAAACTTACTGCTATATCACTGGGTGGAATGGAGAACTGATGACGTGATGATACGCAGATACTTACTGCTATACCACTGTGTAGAATGGAGACCTGATGACGGGAGTATACGCTGATACTTACTGCTGTAACACTGTGTGGAATGGAGAACTGGGGACGAGAGGTACTGCTATACCACTGTGTGGAATGGAGAACTGATGACGTGAGTATACGCTGATACTTACTGCTGTAACACTGTGTGGAATGGAGAACTGGGGACGAGAGGTACTGCTATACCACTGTGTGGAATGGAGAAATGATGACGTGAGTATACGCTGATATTTACTGCTGTACCACTGTGTGGAATGGAGAACTGATGACGTGAGTATACGCTGATACTTACTGCTGTACCACTGTGTGGAATGGAGAACTGATGACGTGAGTATACGCTGATACTTACTGCTATACCACTGTCAGGAATGGAGAACTGATGACGTGAGTATACGCTGATATTTACTGCTGTACCACTGTGTGGAATGGAGAACTGACAACGTGAGTATACGCTGATACTTACTGCTGTACCACTGTGTAGAATGGAGAACGTGAGTATACGTTGAAACTTACTGCTATATCACTGGGTGGAATGGCGAACTGATGACGTGAGGATACGTTGAAACTTACTGCTATATCACTGGGTGGAATGGAGAACTCATGACGTGAGGATACGCTGATACTTACTGCTGTACCACTGGCTGGAGTGGAGAACTGATGACGTGAGTATATGCTGATACTTACTAATATACCACTGTGTGGAATGGAGAACTGATGACGTGTGGATACGCTGATACTTACTGCTATACCACTGAACTTATGAGGTGAGTATACGCTGATACTTACTGCTGTACCACTGGCTGGAATGAAGAACTGATGACGTGAGTATACGCTGATACTTACTGCTGTACCACTGTGTGGAATGGAGAACTGTCGACGTGAGTATACGCTGATACTTACTGCTATACCACTGTGTGGAATGGAGAACTGACGACGTGAGTATACGCTGATACTTACTGCTATACCACTGTCAGGAATGGAGAACTGATGACGTGAGTATACGCTGATATTTACTGCTATACCACTGTGTGGTATGGAGAACTGACGACGTGAGTATACGCTGATATTTACTGCTATACCACTGTGTGGTATGGAGAACTGACGACGTGACGATACGCTGATACTTACTGCTGTACCACTGTGTGTAATGGATAACTGATGACGTGACGATACGCTGATACTTACTGCTATACCACTGTGTGGATTGGAGAACTGATGACGTGACGATACGCTAATACTTACTGCTATACCACTGTGTGGATTGGAGAACTGATGACGTGACGATACGCTAATACTTACTGCTAAACCATTTTGTGGAATGGAGAACTGATGACGTGAGGATACGCTGATACTTACTGCTGTACCACTAGGTGGAATGGAGAACTGATGACGTGAGTATACGCTGATACTTACTGTTGTACCACTGTGTGGATTGGAGAACTGATGACGTGACGATACGCTAATACTTACTGCTAAACCATTTTGTGGAATGGAGAACTGATGACGTGAGTATACGCTGATACTTACTGATATACCACTGTGTGGAATTGAGAACTGATGACGTGAGTATACGCTGGTACTTACCACTGTACCACTTTGTGTAATGGAGAACTGATGACGTGAGGATACGCTGATACTTACTGTTGTACCACAGTGTGGAATGGAGGACTGATGAGGTGAGGATACGCTGATACTTACTGCTGTACCACTGGGTGGAATGGAGATCAGGCTTGATTTCCACCGTGTGGATAAGGTACACGTTGTCATTCGGTTTTCGGACGTTGTCTACATAGTCTGAAACAGATTGAATAGTTGATAACCCTGGGATTAAGTCATTAAACATGAAGACACGTTCTTGATACTTGCAATAAACGCCACGTTTCATCTAAAATACTCTTACAATCACACAACTTATCAAAAGCAAGCGAATTCAGTTCAGCTTATTGCCTTTATTCAAAAAGCGTTTGCTTTCATTAAGATGGGTAAGGTAGACACAAAGAAAACACATTCAAACATTTCTGAAATTGACACTTCTTTTCCGCTCTCTATTGAAAACAGAGAAATAATAAGCATAGTATTACAAGAGGGAAGATTCAATTTGACATTGTTAATTATCCCTATTTAGACGGAGATGTTCCCCCTAGTCATTTCGTGTGGGGGTATATTTTTCTCACCTTATTTGTTTTTTTAGAGTTTGTTGTCGGGTTAAGTTAGTAACCTTTATAAAAGTAATTTAAGAACTCTTCTGCGACAATGACTTCTATGGTGATGTGATTTACAAACCTCGTAAGCTCACTGGTTATGATAACTTTCGTGCATTGATTATTAAACTTGTTAGTAAGTTTATCAAAGGAGGTTTTGACCCTATCATTTTGCAAAGCACTACATGTTTAGTGAGGTAACGTTTGATGTTTGTTCCCAATCTTGTCTTGTCGTGCCCTCGTGGTGTATTCTCTTGTTGATCTGGCTTCTGCAGAGTCATTGAGTACTTGCGTTTTGTCAATCTATGCTTTTGTATTTTTTATATTAATATATATATGATCATCTTTGTGTTAAACTAATAATACTTATTAATGCTGCCTAGTTTCTTAGAGAATATAGCCTAGCGGGTACTTTTATAATTTCACTGTCCGTCTTATTGGGAGCTCGACTTGTGAGGAAATGTCGATTCTTAGGATGACGGGAGGTGCGCAGTTCTTGTTCTACCCAAGAAAATGGGTGGACTGCCACTACCACAAATAATCGACCATCATATATAACATTATATATGTTGAAAATGACATAAAACACCATAAATAATCTTATTGGGATGACAATATTGTAAGAGAGAGCTTTGGTAAACTAGCTATCATAGTTTAAAGCATCAGCGGCTTTTTACCACTGACGGTTCCAATGCGGTACCCCCATTGCCAGCCTGTTCATGTTTGTGACTGGGAGTTCAACTTGAAAGTGACGATTCTTACGGATGGCGGGGGCATATAGTACTGGTTCTACCCAGGTAAAATGAAAAACCACAAACAAATCCACTGTCATATATGGCCGAAAATTTGATGTAAAGCACCATTGAAATTCAAATATTTGTGACTATACAAATGTAAGCGTGTCCGTCTAGTTGTTTGTCCGGGTAGTAGAGTGTCCGGGTAGTAGTGAGTCTGGGTAGTAGAGTGACCGGGTCCGGGTAGTAGTTTGTCCGGGTAGTAGAGTTTCCGCGTAGTAGTTTGTCCGGGTAGTAGAATGTCCGGGTAGTAGAGTATCCGGGTAGTAGAGTGTCCAGGTAGTAGAGTGTCCGGGTAGTATTGTGTCCGTGTAGTATTGTGTCCGGGTAGTAGTGTGTCCGGGTAGTAGTGTCCGGGTAGTAGTGAGTCTGGGTAGTAGTGTGTCCGGGTAGTAGTGTCCGGGTAGCGCGCTCTGTAGCACACTTACTTCTCACCAATGCTATCCGAGTTCGATTCCCGTCTGACGGTGTGAGAATGTTCGTTGTTCGCAGGATCGGACTAGCCTCGGTCACCCGAGCCGCTTCTGATTTTTTCGCTTCGCTATGCTACGCCGATTCAGAAGCAAGACATATGCATGATACGGTCTGCGGTCTTGCCAGACCGAGACTAACGCTCGGACAAGTGGGTTTTCTACGTGTTCTCCGGTTTCATTTTACATCCGGTCCGCTCCAAACGGTGTAATCCATCGAACGTGATTAATATAACATTAGTTGTTTGTTTCTTAATCGTATTCATACTGGTTCTACCTAGGAATTTCGACAGTCATATATGGTCTAGCACGTGCTAAAAATGACATAAAACACCATTCAAACGAAGTTAACACTGGGAAGTGGACTGCTTTTTGAGACTCAAAATACTAAACATTATATGAATATTGCTTTTTTTCGAAAACGTCTAGAAAAAAGCATGATTCTAATATTTCAGCAAATTATGCAGATATACTACAAACAGGGAAATGACATAAATAACCAAGTACTTGTCAACCTCGTAATTTAATATTTAATTATGTATGTCTCTGACACTGATGGAGTAGTATAAAGAAGAGAGCATCTTAAACACGTCTTGTAACATTAACATAATGACATTTAAGCCTACTATATAAAATGTAACAAGAGTTTTCCGTCCGGTGTGAACAACTGGGTGTTCTATCTCTACAGTACATTTGTAATTTATTAGTATATTTTGAACTTGAAATAAAGCCACATCATTAGACAAAATAGACCTACCTATCAGGCTGAAGCAAACATCACAAAACCGCAGGAGTACACTAAAATAACTATATCATACAAAGAGCTACATATTAAACTTGCTGACCCATTTACAGTTCGCCACTATGCTTTCCTCGTTTGCGACTCTATGATGACGTATACATAACTCCTCAAAGGATGATAGCGTTTGATGTTTGTCTTAAATCGTGTCTTGTCGTGCTCGTAATGGTGTGTTCGCTTGATGCTCTGGCTTCTTCTGCCAATCCACTGTTTTGTGGTTTCTTAGCTTTTGTTTTTATATTAATATATATATATGATCATCTATGTGTTATATTGCCTATTAGTGCTGCATTGTTTGTTAGAGAATATAACCTGGCGGAGATATATGTATTTACACTTTCCCACTTATCTAATTACTTTTAATTCCAGGAACGAAGAATACAACATTTTGTATGTTAAGCAATTTGCTATATAGCGACATAGGATATTAGTATACTGTGGTCGATCCCTTCCGTCCGTCCGCCTGTCCGTCCTTTCGTTAGTCCATCAGTCGGTTTTACTCACACATAACCAATTTTACCACACATAAGTATCATATGATTCTTATATGATACTCATTCACCTATTACATGATACTTATATAACATGCGAGTTGTCATCAAGCTACCAGTCACAAAATGTAAATTTGCATAAATTAAGTACATCTATGTGCGCTCTTCCGCATACCTCCAGGCGTCTTAAATGAATAAACTACGTTCTTATATATGCACATGACGGTAAACGTTCATTTAAAGATCGTATCCAAAATGTATACGTTCATCGGTCCAGTATTTCTATCCATATAACCTACCTACACACAACGTTTCGCTTCAATATCTCATTCCTTAATGAAATTATTGTCCGGAAACCATTTCCGATTTTTATTAACAGTTACCTTTACCTTGATCCATTGACAAATACAATCTCAAGCTTCCTGTCCACATACGCTACATACACAGCAAGTTTCGTTCCAACATCTAATTCCTAACTGGTTATTGCCCAGAAACCACTTTTCTATCTTTAATAATAACGACCTTGACCTTGAACCCAGTGACCTCAAATGCAATCCCAAGCCTCCTTTCCATATAATTTACCCACAAAGCAAGTTTCGTCACAATATCTCACTCAAAACAAAAGTTAGTGAACGGAAACTTTTCTATTTTTAGTAACAATGCCCTTGACCTTAACTTAAGCCATCTCAAATAAAATAACCAAACTCCCGCTCCATACTTTCCATATGAGCTGCCTACACAAGTTCCGTTGCAATATCTCACTCCTAACAAAAGTCATTGAGCGGAAAACATGTTTCTGTTTTAGTAACAGCGACCTTGCCATTGAACACAGTAACCTCAAATGCAATACCAAGCTTCCGTTTCATATACATACACAGCAAGTTTCGTCTTAATATCTCACCTTAATAAAAGTTATTGAGCAGCCCGCCGAATTAGGTGTATAATTATAGTAGTGTAGTAGAGGCAATTTTTTGATTATGCGTTTTGTTTCCTTTCAGTATAGTGTGGAAGTTATGGGGAATTAAAACCAGCAATTTTATCACACTAAGCCAATGACGTATTATGGTATGGGGTTGTCCGTCCGTCCGTCTGTCCGTCGTAACAATTGCATATTCTGAACGATAACTCCGAAAGCATTACACATACACTCATTAAACTTCATAAGTACATTGCCCTAGGTAAGAGGAGGATCCCAATTGTTTTTGGGGTCAGTAGGTCAAATGTCAAGGTCACTGCGACCTTATATAGACAAACACATTCCGGATGATAACTTCGAAACCTAATACCTACACTCATGAAACTTCATAGGTACATTGCCCTAGGTGAGAGGAAGATCCCTATTGTTTTTAGGGTCATTAGATCGAAGGTCAAGGTCACCGTGACCTTAAATAGAAAACACATTCCGGACGATAACTTCAAAACTGTAACTTCTACACTCATGAAACTTCATAGGTACATTGCCCGAGGTGAGAGGAGAATCCCTATTGTTTTAGGGTATGAATTACACACGATAACTTCAAAACCGTAACATCTACACTCATGAAACTTCATAGGTTCGTCGCCCTTGTTGAAAGCAGGAAACCAATTTAGTTTGGGCCCAGTAGGTCAAAGGTCAAGGTCACAGTGACCTTATATTGAAATAGGCATTACACACAATAACTTCAAAACTGTAACACCCACACTCACAAAACTTCATAGGTACATTGCCCTAATTTAGAGGAGGTATCCTATTGTTTTTGGGCCAGCAAATGTCAAGGTCATGTGACAAGGTCATTGATTCTGAAAACTTCGAAACCATAATACCCACACTTATGAAACTTCATATGTACTTTGTCTTTGGAGAGAGGATGCATCCTATTGATTATGGTTCAGTGGGACAAAGGTCATGGTGGACATGACCTTATATGGTAATATGCATTCATCGCGATAACTTCGAAACTATAACACTCAAGACATTTTATAGGTATAATCACTATATTGACTGGTGAGAGGAGGAACCCTATTGATTTTGGGTCAGTTGGTCAAAGGTCAAGGTCACCGTGACATTACATGGAAATAGGCATTGCGTGGGATAACTTCAAAACCATAATACTACACTCATGAAACGTCCTAGGTACATTGCTGTTGGTAAGAGAAAATATATTTTATTGGGGTCAGCAGGTCAATGGTCAAGGTCGCTATGACCTTTTGTGGTAATATGCATTCCGCGTGATAACAGCAACACCATAACACCCCACTGTTGAAACTTCATATGTACTTTGACGTTGGCAAGAGAGAGAGAGAACCATATTGTCTTTGGAGTCAATAGGCCAAATGTCAAGGTCATCATGACCTTATATGAAAATACACATTCCGCCAAATAACTGTTAATCCACAACACTCACACTCATGACATTTCATAGATACAGTACGTATTCCAAGTGATAACTCAAGGAGTATAATACCTACACTCATGAAACGTTGTAGATACATTTTCCCTTGCTGAGAGGAGGAACCCTCTCATTGCAAATGACAATCCCGGAAAAATGACAAACTCTTTAAACTTCATGGTGCATTGTCCTTGGTCAGAGGAGGAAGCATATTACTTTTGGGTTCAATAGGTCATCAAGGTCACATTGAACTGACAATGGCTGAATCCTAAGACATTTTCCTCACTATAACTTGTAACTATTAGACCTACAATTTTGAAACTTTACAGAAATAGTACCCATGTTAAAAAAAAAAACTTCTATTAATTGTATGATTAGTAGATCAGATGTCAAGGTCACTGTGACCTGATCATGACAATTCCTTCCCAGCTGTTATTCACAAATATTTGATCTACAGTGTCGAAACTTTATACAAATAGTGTTCTTGGTTAAACAACATCCCCTTTCAGTTATTTTGTTGTCAGAATGTCAAAGGTAAGGGTTACATTGACCTGACACCTAGGAAATGCTTTTAACATCACAACTTTAGGAAATGGGCGTATAAATAGTACCCATGTTAAAACAGCAACTTCTATTAATTGTAAGATTAGTAGATCAGATGTCAAGGTCACTGTGACATGATCATGACAAATTCCTTCCCAGCTGTTATTCACAAATATTTGATCTACAGTGTTGAAACTTTATACAAATAGTGTTCTTGGTTAAACAACATCCCCTTTCAGTTATTTTGTTGTCAGAATGTCAAAGGTAAGGGTTACATTGACCTGACACCTAGGAAATGCTTTTAACATCACAACTTTAGGAAATGGGCGTATAAATAGTACCCATGTTAAAACAGCAACTTCTATTAATTGTAAGATTAGTAGATCAGATGTCAAGGTCACTGTGACATGATCATGACAAATTCCTTCCCAGCTGTTATTCACAAATATTTGATCTACAGTGTTGAAACTTTATACAAATAGTGTTCTTGGTTAAACAACATCCCCTTTCAGTTATTTTGTTGTCAGAAGGTCAAATGTAAGAGTTACATTGACCTGACACCTAGGAAATGCTTTTAACATCACAACTTTAGGAAACGGGCGTATAATGAATGCCCCGCTAGGCGGCGCTCTTGTTATTTTTTTCCTGCATACTGCAGTTCACTTTGATTAGAAAGCATAAAATAAAAATAAAATGTATAGTTTTATCGTGAATAACATATTTTATTTCATCTCGCAGTGAGACAATTTTCATATTTTCACGAATGCGAAGCTCACTTCTCGATGAAATCAAATCAAAACAACAAAGATCCTCTATGTATTATTCACACAATCTAATTAAAACACAGATCGGTATTCGGTTTTCTGACAGTTAATTACAAATGTGTTATAAAGTCTGTATGAGATTGTATATTCGCCGACACGTAAAATCTGTATCTTTCATGTCCAACACTCAACACATAAAATAGACAGAATATGCTTGTTAACACATAAACTGAAACTGTTGACGAAACACTTGGAAGCGTTACAACAGGAAGTGTGCAGAGCCAAATGGTTTATTTATAGCAAGGTTAATGTTTATGTCAACACAAGAGTTAAAAAGTCAGCGTGCCTTTTTAACGGTGCGTACGTTTCTAATTAGTTGTTTCTATTAACGGCTGGGTACATCTGGGGATTTAATGCAAATTTGACGGTAATAGTATACACACATACTTGACACAAAGTATCCATCATCTCCATTAAGCATATTCTGACTTTAACCTTGAAAAAATGTAAACATCAATTATACCGGCGACAGGAAACTATTCACCTTGAGTCATTTGACCCGCTGAAATTCAAATGCAATCTCTGTGAAAATTGAATAGTGAATTAATATATAAGGTCAAAATTGTCGAGCGTTAGATAAATATAAAATAGAGATCTTTAAAGCAGCTATATCCCGCAAACAACAGCCACGTTTTACAACATATGTACACCGTTTCTTACCTACTCACGACGAGATATATAAACGACTTACATATTTTGAGAATCCAAACTCTATAGAGACAACACAGACGGATTTAACAAGCCAGGCCGAATCCCAAAACTGGAGCGTTGAATTAATAGTTACCAACTCATAATTCATTTTACGCATATTCAATCACGGGTATTTTAAGAACCCGTGAAAAAATCACGTACTTCTAATCGGCATGTATATATTATTATATGACCTGAACATATGGATAGAGTTTTGATAAACGGGTTTGTAGTGTAATTCTGCTTTTTTTTTTGGAGGGGGGTGGGTGGGGGGGGGGGGGGGAGAAGGGTGGGGGTGTAAGTTTCTTTAAAATCAGTATCAAGTTCATTAAAATCAAATCCTAATTATGCTTTGATACTCTCCGCTTCTCGGTAGCATAGAGCACCGTGACGTGTTAAGGGTCTGATTTTAATGAGTGTGGTGGTCTATTTGTTAGATATTTTGTATATATATATATAGTCGTTTCCTGATGTATACGTGTTCAGAATTATAGTTGATGATTTGTCACCATTTAGGCCATCCTTAAAAAAATGTTGGTTTGCTGTGCTCCGACCCAAAAAGTTTTAGGAGGGTAGGTAGGTAGGTATGTGAATATTTTTTTTTTTCCAAAGACGACAGTAATAAACATCAGAAATTAAAGGGAAAATAGTCTTAAAATAGTAAAAAAAAAATAATAAAAAAAAAATGAAAAAAAGTTAAAAGAATCGCAGTAAAAGGTTTTGCATAGGGCTCTTTTGAGTGAGCACAGCAAACCAATTTTTTTTTACGGATGGCCTGATATATAAATGTATTTTGCTTACGCTGTTCATATGTATGTGAACCTAAGTGAATAAACAATTTGAATTAATAGAGGTGGTCAAGCAGTATACCGTAGTTCATGAATATTCAAATTTGATCATATTTGGTACTGTATATGTTTGTTTCAATGATGTTTTACGTCCTTTTCAGCACATATTAGGTCATATAAGACGATAGATTTATTATTATTATTATTTTTGTTGTTGTTGTGTAGTCAAACCACCCACTTTCCCCTGGGTAGAACCAGTACTGAATACCTCCTGTCGTAAGAATCGACACTTTCTCACAAATCCCAGTGGGATTCGAACCCGCAGCGTTGAGAGGCCAGAACGTTTTAGACGTAGCGTCTTTACTATCCCGGTCATGGACGCACTGAAGTTTATATAATTGATTACTAATAAGTGTACACTACACTACCCCTTGGCGTTTAATATAGCAGTTTATATCGTCCAATGTCCTTCCATATCCCTTCAAAATAAAAAGAAAATTAGTCTGCAACCTATTTCAAATAGTCCTTTGCCTCTGAGTACCTTCAGTGCCTTGATTAATATTTGACCTTCAGATGTTGCTCTAAAAATTGTGAGTTCGCAATGCCGTAATAGGTAGTCTGAGAATCACGTTTGCAAAATTTCAGCTAACAGCATAAATAGTTTTCGCGTATTTAATATGGTAGACGATTAAAAAAAATCTTCGGAAACATTGGTTAACAAAATGGAGTGAGTATCTATCGTAAGGACCTCTGCACATATTGGTACATAATGTTAGCAGTATGTTAGTATAAAACTACTTACAGTTGAAGGCAAATTTAGCATGATCACTCCCATCTATAGCAATTGCAACTACTCTCTGGCACAGTTTCTCTAAATCCTGCTCCAGTTTCTCTTCATTCTGGTCCAGTTTCTCTAAATCCTGGTCCAGTTTCTCTTCATTCTGGTCTAGGTTCTCCACATTCTGGACATTTTCGGACACTGTGCCCTCGTCTGCCATCGTAGAATCTATTTCGTTCACTTACAAATGAAACAAGTAATCCAGAAATATACAACACAACAATCTAACTAGTCTATACCGGTATATATCCCACAATGACCGGAGCTGTAATGCGAGAGGCGACCCGATGCGTATATTTATGGTTTCGTTTGAGTAAGTGTGACGGAAGGAGGAGAAGGTAACATACCTAGACCAGAATGAAGAGAAACTGGACCAGGATTTAGAGAAACTGGGCCAGAGAGTGGTTGCAGTTGCTATTGATGGGAATGATCATGCTAAAACACTATTTTCTTGAATAAAGTTAATAGAGGAGTAAATGTAACCTAAAAAATAACTTATGATAAAATAAATTGGCACAGAAATAAGTTTGATTGATCCTGGTTCACGCCGATGCATAAACAATTATATCCAAAGTCCTCCTCTGAAATCACGTGCTAATTATTATTCATTGGGGAGAAAAGTTGAAAAAGTGCAGAAAGTCACTATTTTCTGGGATAATTTTATATACATTCAGAATATAAGTAAAACATGTATTTATATATGAAAATGTAATGGTAGTAGTACATAGAAGCAAGTTGAAAGAGAGAAACTTATCATTATATGACACGACCCATTTTTTGGAACAGATTAATAAAAAAATGCGTAAGGTAAATTAAATAGGCACAGTCATTACTTTTATTGATTCTGATTCCAAAAGGTATCTAAAAATATATATTGAAAGTGCTCCTTTGAAATCACGTGCTAAATATGAATTTTTTGAGGAGAAAAGCTTTTAAAAAAATGAGAAAATAAGTACAACATGTATTTGTATATCAAAATGTAATCGTAGTAGTACGTTGAATGTTGTTGAATGTTGTTTAACGGCTCATCAACACAGTATAGGTTATTTGGAGCCGCCCCAGAGAGAGAGGAAGGATACATAGGAATCCGGGAACCGTGCCCTACTCTTATTATCGAATATATTCTTATGGTTCTTTAACGTGCTCTACGGTGGCATAGACGTGACATGTGAGAAAAATAATTTATCTCGTGGCTACGAGTTATTATGTCGTGGCCACGACTTATTTATCTCATGGCCACGACTTATAATGTCGTGGCCTCGACTTATTTATCTCGTGGCCACGACTTATTATCTCGTGGCCACGACTTATGTATCTCGTGGCCACGACATAATTAGCCAATCAGAAGTGCTGAAAAAATTTGCTAGAAATCGCGACTTTTCACCCATATTGGGGTATGGGCTCCCTCTCCCCCTACCGGCGCCCCCACCCACCACCCCCATCCGGCCACGCCAATTTATTTTTTTACATATTGCTGATTTGTTTTTGGTCCATTCATAGACTTATAGCTATGTTGCCTGCCCCCCTACTCCGCACCCACCCACCCCGACTAACCCACCCCGCCTAACCCACTCGAAACCCGATGTTTTTTTTACATATTTCTGTGTTGTTTTTGTCTATTCACAGACTTATAGCTATGTTTCCCCCCGGCGGAGTGGGGTGTGTGGGATGGGGGTGGTGGGGGAGAGGGTAGGGGGGAAACATAGCTATAAGTCTATGTATAGACCAAAACAACACAGAAATATGTAAAAGAAAATCGGGTTTCGAGTGGGTTGGGCATGGGGGTGTGGGGATGTGGGGGACAACATAGCTTTAAGTCTATGAATGGACCAAACAAACAACAGAAATATGTAAAAAAAAAAAAGAAGAAAAAACAGGTTTCGCGTGGGTTAGGCGGGGTGGGGGTGCAACATACTATAAATCTAGAAATGGACCGTAACCACACAGAAATGTGTAAAAAAAAATAAAAAAAATATCGGGCTTCGAGTGGGTTAGGCTGAGGGTGGGTGTGGGGGCGGGTAAGGGAGGAAACGTAGCTATTAAGTCTGTGAATAGACCAAAACAACACAGAAATATGTAAAAAAACAACATCGGGTTTCGAGTGGGTCAGACGGGATGGGTTAGGCGGGGTGGGTGGGGCGGAGGAGTTGTGGGGGGGGGGGGGGAGGGGGGTGTATGGCAGGCAACAGAGCTATAAGTCTATGAATGGACCAAAAACAAATCAGCAATATGTAAAAAAAAAAATTGGAGTGGCCGGATGGGGGTGGTGGGGTGGGGGTGGTGCCGGTAGGGGGAGGAGATGGAGCCCATACCCCAATATGGGTGAAAAGTCGCTATTTCTAGAGATTTTTTTCAGCACTTCTGATTGGCTAACTATGTCGTGACCACGAGATAAATAAGTCGTGGCCACGAGATAATAAGTCCTGGCTACGAGATAATAAGTCCACGAGATAATAAGTCGTGGCCACGAGATAAATTATTTTTCTCACATGACACGTCTATGCCACCGTAGTGCTCGGAGGATAGACCGATACACGGGGTCGCACGGTTTACGTCCTTATCCGACGGACGATATAATAATATGACACGGGACCCATTTTTGGGGGCATAAAATGTGCAAAATTACCAAAAAATTACGATTTTGTTAATGAAAAATTGCCTAAGATAAATTAAATGGACACAGACATTATTTTGATTGATTCCAAAAGGTATACAAGATGAAGAAAAAACACTAGTTTTTGGGAATACACTACTATATATTATATATAAAATCTGACGAATGTTTTGGTTGATGGTACTAGTTCAATAGTTATTATTCAAGCCATGTCGGCTCTGAAATGTATAATCTTATTTTCTAAGCGACTGTTGTTATTTGAAACCTAATGTTTTTTAATGGAAATATTTGCAATCTTGAATATATAAAAACAAACCAGTCTTATTTAATAATCTATGCTATATATGAGAAATGTTATATAAACAATAACATGTGTATTACGGTATTAATAAAAAACATAATGATTTACAATAAAAAAGTACCAATACAGCAACTATGTATAGTTAA
This sequence comes from Cyrtodaria siliqua, assembly GCA_037043455.1. Lineage (NCBI taxonomy): Eukaryota > Metazoa > Mollusca > Bivalvia > Adapedonta > Hiatellidae > Cyrtodaria > Cyrtodaria siliqua. The sequence continues at coordinate 11,562 of JAWPHD010015389.1, read as the reverse complement.
TGCGGCTTATTCGGAATTAAGGAAACAAGCTTAAACATTGAGCACTCTACTAAATTGATTTCAATGATAACTATTATGTTCATTTATCACATGACTTACGGTGTGGGAGTGAAATAACACCATTCTATATTTACGATATACCACTGGTTATATAAGTATGCTAAGTAAGCCTAGTATGTGCTGTCAAAAAAATCGACTTTAATCCAGTTCCCACGGTTCATGTCGGTTTCGCGTGTTAAAGCGACAGGCAAAATGCAATAAAAGTCGATATGTGAGTTATGTGATAAATAGAATCTAACATTCGTTCTCAATCATTATTGAATTTATTAAACTCGTTAGCAAAATGATATAATGCTCGGCAAGAGCCTCGCATTATATCACTTTGCCAACTCGTTTAATAAATTCAATAATGAATGAGTTCTCATGTAGGATCCTCTATATAATAGTTAAATATGTATATTTAAGCAACCTGAACAACCGTATTTTTATTGGTATGACATTTTCATTAAATGGAACATTTTTAACATTTTAAATTCTTCTAGAAAAAGCACAGTGCCCTCTTTAATTTGCTTGTCAATATTATATCATTCATAGCTGTATTATGTTCAAAGATTCCCAGAATCATTGTTGTATACAGTTCCGTCGTTTCTGTCCTTACATTCAAAATCATTCTATACTCATTTGCAAAAGAAAGTGTACAGTTTGAAAATTTTACCTTACACCCCTATCCCCTTTATTAAGCGACTGTCCCTTAATGATTCGACCTATTGGAAAACAAATGACAACATGATATTGGCAATGGAATGATAAAAATTTTGGTACTAAACATGGCATATTCATTATGGATTTTGTCAACTTAATTCTAAAAAGACTTTATACAATTAAATTTAAACAAAACTCAGTGTCTCTTTTGCAACTCAGTATATTAGTTCTCACGTATGTCATAATTAAAGGTCTCCATGGCAATAAAAGAATACAAGAATACATGGTCATATATAACATCTAACATACTCATGATACTGCTCTGCCTGTAAGCATATACATTACATGATTATCTGCATTTTGTTTTTAATATTTATTTTTAATTTAAGTTTGTCATTATAATTATGTCCAATACATCCAGCCTAGGAAACTCATTTGTAAAGTCCTCCCAATCTCACGGCTCGCTGACAATGGGTTCTGACAGAACTGTGTTGAGAGCTTTTTCACGTGGGCTTAAGTTGATCATTGGCATAATCGATGGTCGATTTTCAGAACAATCGCATAAATAAGGGAATTTACTTCATTTGCCTGGGATTGCACCCCAAAATCTACGTCGTACTGTTATAATCCAGTTAAACCATTTTGTTAAACGAAATAAACTACTATGAAAAACAGTATATCGTATTTAATTTGATTAACAAGCAAATAATATCTTCCCAAAAACCATTGATTTTTGTTGTTGTTGCGGAAAAGGTAAATATTAACGTTTTCTGCAATATATCAAAACCTGAGTTTCAATACGGCATTCTCGGCGCATTTTCTATCTCGTGTGTGTGTGTGTGTGTGTGTGTGTTTGTGTGTGTGTGCTTGCGCGCGTGCGTATGTGTGTGGTGTGTGTGTGTGTGTGTGTGTGTGTGTGTGTGTGTGTGACCTGATATACTTTCCTGACCAGAGTTGGCCATGAATGATCACATATGACTCCCGTGATGTAAAGTTATAAGAATTTAGCGCTAGTTAACGGTAATAAGTGCTTGGAAAGAAGCAGGTTCAGAATGCGTTCGATTGTGTTTCTCTAACAGTTTTTATTGAGGCATACCGTTTTAAAATATTTATTTTTTGTCCATGCCCTCAAATGTTGGCGTGCTTGTGCAAAACATTGCGTATCCGTAACATGAGTCTTTCCCTACGTCATTTGACATCAAATTAATAAACGTGACTTAAACGGAATACTACAATTTTGAAATTTTGTATAAAGCACTAAATTTAGCACCTCGATGTATTAATCCAATATCAATTTAACATCAAACCTGCATGTCTGAAGTCAGTTGAGCATTAACAACACAACCCGAGTTGAAAGGAAACAAGCTGCCGGTTGATGTCGGGATAGAGACTTTAAAACATGGTGGAGGATATTGACGGGTGCTTCTTCTGTGTTTTAGTAAGCGAGTGCCAGTCGTCCTTCGATAACTTTTGCTTCAAACAACATCTCCTCTGAAACTCTGGTGGGTAGAATTTGTAGAGACTCTCACAGAAAGCATGGTCCTTTTTCAGATTTATACAACAGTCAACAAATAGAAAAAATAGAAACATATTTAAACGACCTCTTCCCATGAATCAATGGCCCACTTGTTTTCTCATAAAAAAAACACTATTGGTTCGGGGGTTCAAATCACATTTGGGCAGATTTTTGTTTTTGAAACATGTTTCATTGGGTATGTTAATTTTTTAAAATTTAGTTTTACTTAGTTGTTTTGCACAAACTGTCATGGCCTCTTTAGCCAGTAGAGCGATACAGGCCCTCATGGGCCTCTATGAGGGCCTCTTGTTATGTAAGTGCGTGTTTGGTCTAGTAATGCTATCGGGTGTAACACTATTTTGTGTAAACGTGAAGGCCAGTAACTCAACATGTTAGTTGGACTGATAGGACATTGTTCATGCTCTCCCTTAGACACGACACCACGAGCCACATAATTATGATATATTTGTACAGAGTACTAAAATACAGATTTATTACGTAATAGTTTCGTATAATATTTTTTGAAACATCTTAACATTGTATGGTTTAAAAAATGTTACCTTATATAAGGCTCGAACCCTCAACCTTCGGTAAAGTAGACACATAGGAGACGACGGTAGACACATAGGAGACGACGTTGTGTCGGTGGAGCTCGGATAAAGGAACACACGGCATTTGTTTTCTCTTTTTTTAACTCACGGGGTTAGCTTTTCTGCATAACTGGCATATTTTCAAATTACTGTTTAAAATTATATTACCACTTCAAAGCAAATTGTTTTAGTAAATTAAAATGTGTTAATTATATGGCTTCAGTTATACTACACATGTTGATACCCTTTTACTAGTATATATGAAATCAGGTTTAAGGGTCACTAATTATGATACTGGATTAATTAATCGACATGCTAATTGTACTCCTTGATAAATACTTCAATATTGCCATGCTAGTCTGGGTTCCAGTTAGACTGTTATCAGTATATACATTAGACTGTAAATAATAAAACTAGACAAATTACAAAATAAATAATACTCTGAATAAAAAATATTTTATTTCAAGCTCTGTTTCTCTTCATGGCTGATTTAATGTTTATTTAGACCATACACGCTATAAGTGGAGATGGTTGCCTCTTTCAGTGCTAAGGAAATTCTATATTAATGGTTAAAGGGGCAAAATTCCCTACCCTGGTAGGGAGAAATTGGAGGTGTGTCTTATCAATTACACCAGCAATACAGGCTGTCAGTTACAGCACATGTAAACAACTCGCTCTGCAGACGACACAAAAATGTATTTACAAATCAGCTAATAGTAATATGAGTAATGTTTATCAATCCAATGATTCCAAAATATATTTTTTTATTGGAACTGTGACAGTTTTATTTCAGTATTATCCAGTTTTACAATATATTTACTCTTTTATCTTCATCTAATTTCCACTGGACTATTTATCACATAAAAAAAGAATTGCTATGAACCTTTGGCCAAAGTAAATGTAAGCTGGTGACTCAAACAGAAATGCCAGCAAATATTTCATGAGGTTGACATAATTTATCAGTATTAAATGAAACTTAATTGCCAATTATAGCTGGTATGGAGAATCAGCATAGTGTACACTGCAGTTTACAAGACCTGTGTATAATTTGGATATTTTATAAAGATGACATTGTGTGATCATTGTGTTGGGAATATTAAACAATTCAAAAATAAAGGAAAACTGTACAAATTATTGTTAAGCATGGCCGGACATGATGGAGATAATAAGGTAAGGAATTACATAGTATATAGTATGACTAAGGAATATATATCACTGAGCCTGAGAAGGGAATGTTTATTTTCACGGGAGGGATATAGAAGGGCTTGGTGAGTTTTCTGATTTGTAGAGATGATTTGTTATCAGGAACACATAAATAGTCACCTTATACAAATGCCCCATCTCAGAGCACTGCTACAGAGGTTCACACACAATATAAGTACTGCACTCAGTGTCGTCTGCTGTAAACACTACCACATGTATTTGTATACACTTCTCAGTTCATGACCCCACAGGCTCCTCCCCTGTATTTTCAAATTTCTGTCAGTTGGGTTTAAAAAAATATTGAAACCAAGAATAAGAAATACTTTTTCACAAATATGTTTTTTACCAATACATTTGTTTAATATCAGTTTACTTCTGTGCCAAATATTAACAATTTTTATGAGGTGGATTTTTCAATATTTTGAAAAAGGACTCCCTGATCTAACCCTGTATACATTTATATGAAAAACCAGCCCAGCTCCATCTGGTGGCTTTTATATGGCAGTTGCCCCTTTAAAGCATTAAGGACTGATGACAGTCTAGGTTCCAGTATGCGATTAAAAAAAATCTGGAAAAAAAGTTACTTTAGCTCTTCAATAAGACTTAATTAAGTAAACAAAATATAAAATAGGAGCAAACTCAGTTTAAAAAAAATCACAAAAAAACAACAACAAACAAGATGCCCAAGAGAGCCTGTGGACGCTCTACTGGCTAAAACAGCTCTTATATGGTAAAGATCAGATACGAAATGATGTAACTACAGATTTAACAAAGGAAAATACAATATAGCATTTTTCAACAAATCAAGGGCCATAACTCTTTCGTTACTAACAAGATCAAGCTGTTTTTCGAAATTGTCCAAGATTTCATTGATATACCGCGCTTTGCACAACTAGACATCATACTGAGGCTTCCTGCCAAATTTCGTAGAAATCCAACAAACCGTTTAGGAGGAGTAGCGCCGACAAGAAATTTAAAGTAAATGTCAAGAGGCTGTAACTCCATCAAAATTCAACGAACCGGAAAAAAACGCAATAGGCACAACTAGTAATCATAGCCGTCAAATCCAACAGTGTTAATAAAAAAGAAAAAGTAATTAAAAAAAAATATATTAAAAAAAAAAAAAATACTAACAAAACAAATACTAAAACAAATACTAAAAAAAACCACAAAAAAATCAATAACATTTTTTTTTTTAAAAAAATAATCAAAGTTTTTTTTTTTAATACAATAATATAAAATAATTATAAAAAAAAGAAGAAGTAAAAAAATCTGGTAAAGTTTGGTAAAGATGAAAAATGATAAATATCGTTTAACGAGACAAAATATAGCATTTTTAGCGAAATCAAGGGCCTTAACTCAGCTGTTACTGGTCCGATCTGGCTGGTTTTCAAACTTTTCCGAGCTTTCATTGATATTAACAATCTGGTAAAGTTTGGTAAAGATCGGATGAAAAATGATGGCCCTATCGTCTTAACGAGGCAATATATAGCATTTTAAACTAATTTAAGGGCCATAACTCCGCTTGTTGCTGGTCCGATCTGGGTGTTTTTCTAAGTTGTCCGAGCTTTCGTTGATATTAACAATCTGGAAAAGTTTGGTAAAGATCGGATGAACAATAAGGGCCCTATTGTCTTAAAGCTACAGACGCCTTATATCAATCGATTTCTTCTTTGCAGGCGTGTCTTTATTTGTAACTTCATGTTCACCAGCTCATGTCGAAATCGGGTATTTAAGCGAGCAAATATAGCGCCTGAAATCAACAAAAGTCCAGACTCTATTGTGCCCGTCGCGGCAGGTCTACCCTGTCGTGTTTGTTGGTGGAGGGACTATAAACCTCAGAACTACACACACACACACACACACACACGCCTGAAATCAACAAGGTAGCGCCGTGGTGTAATGGTCAGCACTGCTGCTTAGTAACCCAGGGATCACGCGTTCAATCCCAGCCAGGACCGAATTTGGGTTAATTATCGAAATATTTCAAAAGTATTTCCTACCTTATCAGTCCTTCGGATGAGACTGTAAACCTAGGTCTGCTCGCTAAAATGCTTAGTGCAATACAGCGAGGATAAATAAACGCTTACACACACGCCTGATTTACTGTATATACATCGACCAGTGCACATAGTACCTATACACAGGTAACAGTAATTTTTACCGAAAAAATAAAGTTAGCTTCTTTCGGTGCTCGAACACACGAACTTCTGATTTCAAGTCCTGTGCTCTTTCCACTGAACTACAACTCTACTTGAAAGAAATAGTTTACTAACTACCATATATTATGAGGCAAAATAACTTAACATATTTGAACGCAACTAAAGATGGATCAATAAATATGCAGTCCATGCAGTAAATTAACATTGCCTGGTGTAATACTGTATCTTATCAATATGAAACTAATACTTCGTCTCAAATCAACCATATATCGACTTGTTATTTAGCGCTTGATGAGTTTGTGTGCGCGCTCTTGTTATTACGTAATGCCTATTTAGTGTTTAAAATGCTACAAATGCTACAAAATACTAATAAATAGCAGTGGTCTAGAGGTTCCGTGTACATCTTTCAAATCTTACAAGTGCAACACTGTGGTTCAAATCCCGTTCCGGGCAGCTATTTTTTTATCACATATATTCAGGAGCCGTATATTTATCGGTGTTACCTGTACGGAGGCTAAATAAAAATGAAATTTTACGTATCGATTTCTCCTTATATACCGACTTTTGGGGTGTTCGTCGATTTGAAACTACATGTACTTCACACGTGACTCATTCCTATTCATGAGTTATTACCAGTTAAAATAGGGACTGTACAGCTTTAACGAGGCAAAATATAGCGTTTTTAACTAAATCAAGGAACATAACTCCCATGTTACTGGTCCGAGCTGTTTCAGTTTGTATACATTAAAACTAGTAAATGGCTTCTGATTTCATCAAGTTTTATTTGAAGTGTGTACGTGTTTCAATAAGACTTTGAATGACAGCCTGGGCGTGGCGTGGGTGTTTACCTTTTATCACTTACAGTAGTAACAAGTTAGAGAGAGAGAAGAAAAGGGGACGGAGAGCGAGAGAGAAGACAATTACCACATTTGTTGCCCTTGAGTATGTCAAAATAAGGTTAGTTGAATAGTGTTTTACATCATTTTCAGCACATGTTAAGCGATATATAACGGTCGATTTTTTTCTTGGTGGAGCAGACCACCCACTTTTTCCAGGGTAGGATCCCTGGGTATACCTCCCGCCATCAGTAAGAATCGACACTTTATCACAAGTCGAGCTCCAAGTGGGATAGAACCCGCAGCGTTGAGAGAGAAGAAGGGTTCCAAAGCGACGTCTTTATCATCCTGGCCATCAAATAAGGGAATTTAAATGTTTCGATAACTTTAGCAATGGTCTTCGGATTTTCACCTAATTAGACATGAAAGTTTGTTGAACTAAGATCTCAGATCAGTTTTACCATGAACAAATTCATGAGTGCCTCGCAGAGTTATTGCCCTTGATTTTGTCAAAATAATGGAATTTCATTTAATGGAACTTCAGCAAAGTTTTAATTTTCACCAACTTTTATTTGAATGTTTGTTTCAATATTATCTCAGATGTGTTCGATTACGCGAGAAATCGACCGTTGCAGTATGGGGGTATTGTCGACCGTTGCAGTATGGGGGTATTGTCGACCGTTGCAGTATGGGGGTATTGTCGACCGTTGCAGTATGGGGATATTGTCGACTGTTGCAGTATGGGGGTATTGTCGACTGTTGCAGTATGGGGGTATTGTCGACTGTTGCAGTATGGGGGTATTGTCGACTGTTGCAGTATGGGGGTATTGTCGACTGTTGCAGTATGGAGTTATTGCAGTATGGAGTTATTGCCCTTAATTATGTTGAAAGGGACTTTTTTTCTCTTTTTTTTAAGTTTTCTTCAGTAAACTGTTTCGGATTTGACCAAACCGGATATGAAGGCTTATTTCAATGAGGTTGTGCTAATTAACATATTCAGTGTTTTCAAGGTCAAGGTCACTGTTAAGTTGATGCAGTTTTTGCGTCTTGTCCATTACTCCAGAACTGTTTGGGGTAGTGGGAGGAACGTTGAGTGGGACGAACGGAAGAACGTCGAGTGGGACGAACGTCCAGTGAGAAGAACATCGAGTCTGATGTACGTCGAGTGCGTGTCAATAGCAGTAGTGTGTTGCACAAACTTTAAAGGGACATTAGGCAATCTTGATTTTTTGAAAACTCGCGGCGTCCCGTTATGTTTTCTACATAACGTTTTACAGTCATTAATATTATGAATTATTAACTGATGATTATATTGCACCAATAATATGTTTACATCTTAGGCAGAATAAGGAAGAACAATTTAAAACCCAACATTTTATTTAATGATATGCAAGCAGTTTTAAAATCAAAATGATACTGGATTAATAAATCGAGGTACTAATTTTAATAAAGATTGCCGTGTATCCCTTTAAAAGTTAAGTCATGCAATGTGTATTTTTAGTCACGCCATTTGGTGGGGAAAACATTTTGGAAAAAATGAAATAACAGTATGTTGTAAAAGCAACAAAAACACCATATTGATCTCTTGATACCGCATTTTACATGCACTACTTTGTTATACGTTTCTGACACGGTGAATCTAGTTCGCGAGAACGAAGTCTATGGCGCCACACTGGGAGTCAAATATTGTTATATAAGTGTTAGACTGGGGAACTTAATATGAAACCTCTTCGTATCAGGACGAGTCTACTTTATAAATAAATGATTGAACGTCTCTACGGGTATAAAATGGCACCACACTGGGTCGCTTGATTTTATAGAGGAATTTTAAACAAGAAAAAAAAACAGAGAAAAAAATTAACCACAAAATAGAAATTGTAATCTTGCATGTGCCAATTATCACCGATTGTTTCTGTTTGAAGAATCGTATCGACTAGAACTAGTCTCTTGTTTATACATGCATCTGTTTATACATGCATCTGTTCATACATGCATCTGTTTATATACGCATCTGTTTATACACGCATCTGTTTATACACGCATCTGTTTATACGTGCATCTGTTTATACATGCATCTGTTTATACACGCATCTGTTCATACATGCATCTGTTTATACACGCATCTGTTTATACACGCATCTGTTTATACATGCATCTGTTTATACACGCATCTGTTTATACGTGCATCTGTTTATACATGCATCTGTTTATACACGCATCTGTTTATACACGCATCTGTTTATACGTGCATCTGTTTATACATGCATCTGTTTATACATGCATCTGTTTATACACGCATCTGTTTATACATGCATCTGTTTATACACGCATCTGTTTATACATGCATCTGAAGCAAGGTTGGTGAAATCGTCTTTGATGAGGAATTGAATTGCACTGGATGTTTAAAGTCGCACCAACAGCTAAGGTTCTATGGCGACTTTCCTGCTTCCATTGTTGGAGGAAGATCACAGAGCCCATCCGAGTAATACCTTCCTCTTATAAAGATTCCTGGTTCCACGAGGGCTTGAACACACTGCGGTGAAGGCCAAGTGATTTAAAGTCAGAGACACTAACCACTCGGCCACAAACTCCTCTTTGATGATGATGATGATGATGATGATGGCAATGTTTTTACCTGTTTATTTATACCTAACAAGGTGGAGCTCAATTCAGAAAATGCCCGGAACAGGGTTGACAACTGGTTATCGCAATGGAACGGTCAGTGGCAAAACAACACATACAAACAAAAAAAAAACATGGTGAGAGTTAAAACCACGTCTAGATCGCATGCAAGAGATAATGAAGTTGACGAAGTTTAAAAAAAAAAACGTTACCATATACGTTAGTACTTGTCGAAGTCCTTATCGCAGTTTACATCCGGATTACGGTAATACAATAGTATTGAAAGGATGTATACGTGTAAGGCGCGCATATGGTTTAGATCTTAGAAATGAAGAGTTAGTATGCGCAGTTTTTATTGATAGCGTATTAGCAATCACAGTGGAGATGTATTCAAGTGTTTTTATTAAATGACGCATATGCCAATCGGGAAATTAAGTCAAAATTTCAGATCTCCCCAAATTTCCGATAAATGAATATTTCTACTAGGAATTGAGCACTTGAAAGCATTATGTTAAGAAAAAAAATGCAATTAAAAGCTTTTAGTAGCACAAAACATACTTTTATGAGAAAATGTACTTTGAAAGTTTACACTAACCAAGGATTAAGCTAACCGATCTTTGAACAACTGGGTCCTGAAGGTTATAGCTACCATACCATTATGTGGAAAACGAAATGAGGGCACATTAGTAATTATTAGAGACAAGAAACAGACCCGTATCAAAGATGCGTTATTAGAGACAAGAAACAGACCCGTATCAAAGATGCATATTAATATTTTCATAAAACAAGCACTACAACAATGCATTATTTGCATATTTACACAGTTTAAACTTATTCAATGCAAATTACAATTAAAATATGTCCAGAAACTTTTATATTATGTAACTGTTATGTTGTCTTTAAAAGGAATGATACAGATTGTTTAATATTATTTCTTAAACTAAAATGCAATAAAATCAGTACATATTCTATTTATTATATACTTTTTATCATGCAACACTACCAAACTGTTTCAAACAGAAAATAAGTTTCGTTCCGACAGTTCCCCTTTAACGTATTCGCGGATAAATATAGTAACACGAGCGCGTGAGGACATGGGACATGCTAATTGCCATTTGCTAACTGCCATTTGCCATTTACTATTTGCCAATTGCCGTTTGCTATTTGCCAATTGCTAATTGCCATTTGCTATTTGCAAATTGTGATATTTGAAAGAAATAATTTATAATTAAATATATTTTGATATGATATTTGTGAAATTGGCTTTTCATGTCGCTTTATCTTTTATATTGTAAGATTCCTATTTTCAGCGTGTTTCAAATAATAAAACTATTGTATATAAAACGTATGTATATGTATATACTTTCGATTTCCTGTGATAATAATTCATGAGTAATAGGATATGGCAAATTTGCTATTTGCCAATTGCCATTTGCTATTTGCCATTTGCTAGATGCCAATTGCCAGTTGCCATTTGCCATTTGCTAATTGCCATTTGCTATTTGCCAATTGCCATTTGATATTTGCCATATTTTGCCTGTGATAAACTCAGGGATCCGGGATCATCCGGGATCTAAATTATATATTATTGGTGATGTATTATTGGCGATTTCATTTGTTGATGTAAAATCGTGACTTTTGAAAGAAATAATTTATAATTAAATAATTCCATTTGTGAAATTGGCTTTTCATGTCGCTTTGGCAATCAGCAAGTAGCAAATAGCAAATGGCAATCATAGCAAATGGTAAATGGTAATTAGCATGTCCCAACCCGCATTCCATTAATAGACTATGTGTGTCTGCTGAATGGTAATTTCTACGTACAAGCCGTAAATCTATTACAGCACAAAATTGGTATGTATGCAAATAAAGTCAGTAAATTTTCTTGTACGTGACAGATGCATCCGTGAAATCACTATTTACAGAATTGG